>JAXFYN010000862.1:0-34778 GCA_036172215.1 Camellia granthamiana | reverse complement strand
ACGGATTCTGTAGTCATGTCTTTTCGATACTTTCCGTTTTGACTTTTAGTTGATGGTAGCCAGAACGTAAGTCGATTTTTTAAAATACTCGAGCGCCTTGAAGTTGATCGAACAAGTCATCGATTCGTGGCAGAGGGTACCGATTCTTGATGGTGACCTTGTTCAGCTTCTGGTAATCGATGCATAATCTCATCGTGCCATCATTTTTCTTCACGAACAGTACTGGAGCTCTCCAGGGTGAGGTACTAGGTCGAATGAAACCTTTGTCCAGGAGTTCCGGGAGTTAAGTCTTCAGCTCTTTCAATTCTATCATTGACATGCGATAAGGAGCTTTTAATATTGGTTGTCCAGGAGTTCCGGGAGTTAAGTCTTCAACTCTTTCAATTCTGTCATTGGCATGCGATAAGGAGCTTTTGATATTGGTTGTGTGCCAGGTTGGGTTTCAATGGTGAATTTGATTTCCCGATCAACCGGAATACCAGGTAAATCTTCAAGAAAAACATCCGGGAATTCTCGTACTACAGGGATCGCATCAACGGTGGAGGCCTTTTTTTGTGTATCAATAACATAACAGATAGAACAACAACAACCCTTTCTTAGAAGTCATTGGGCTGTCATGGAAGATATAATACAGGGAGGGTTAGAAACTCCAGTCCCATTAAAGACAAGCTTGGGTTGGTTTGGTAACCTGAGGGAAAGCTTTTTGGCTTTACAATCAACAGAAGCGTGGTTGGCAGCTAGCTAATCCATACCTAAGATCATATCAAAGTTCCCAATGCGGAGGGGAATCAAGTCTACATATAAGGTTTTGCCTTTTAAGGATATAGTACATGATCTGTACACATTAGTACTACAGGTAGACTTACCAGAAGGAAAAGACACAGACAATATATATCCTAATGATTCGGGTGTTGATACCAACTTGACAGCAAAGTGTGGTGCAACAAAAGAACGAGTTGACCCAGAGTTAATGAGGACGTGAGCTAAATAACCATAGACATAAAGTATACCTGACACAACGTTTTCGGTAACTTTTGGTTTTCCAAGTACCAAGGAAAAAGCCCTTCCTTGGCATTTTTGGTCATTCCTCTCTCCTCTAGGTCCTACGGGTTTCCTGACTGGACTAGAGGGGTTAACTGCAGAATTGGTCAGCTTTGGACAATCCCTCAGCAAGTGGCTAACTTGACCACATTTAAAGCATACTCCTTTGTCTCGATGGCATTGTCCCTAATGAGCCTTCCCACAAGTAGGACAAATTGGAATAGTGCCACCTCGGGGGTTGGTAAGACCTTGATGGCCTGAACTGGTTGTGCCCGTATTCACTTTCTTAGGAGGCGTAACACCGGGTGTTCTGTTGTCTATTTCCCAGAATCATTTCTTTTGGCTTGGTTCCCCGGAACGCGAGACTTTAATCCCTTTTTCTGCAATGTACGCCCGGTCTACCACTTCTGCATAAGTTGGCAGCTTCAAGACCTCGAGCTTATCTTTAATTTCAGCATCCAATCCTACTTCAAATTTTCTTAATTTTCGAGTTTTGGTGGGGATGACGTATGTCGCAAACCGAGCTAGTTGTGCGAACTTGCTCTCGTATTCGGCCACCATCATGGTTCCTTGCTTTAGATGTATGAATTCTGACGCCTTCTGTTCCCGCAATGAATCTGGGAATTATTTTTCGTAAAATACTTCCAAGAATCTTGCCCAAGTCGCAATTTCTTCTTTCTCTAGAGTGAGAAGCCACCATTCCTATGCATTGTCTTTGAAAATGAAAGTGACGAAAGTTACCTTCTATTTTTCAGTGCAGGGTAGGGCGCGAAAAATCTTTTCCATGTCTTTAATCCAAGCGTCTGCTACCATTGGGTTTGGGCCGCCGGTAAATGTGGTGGGTTTCAGATCCTGGAACTGTTTTATGGTAACCGGCTCTTCTCGGCGTTCCAGCATCCCATTGTTGATGTTAGTCTGCAAGGCTTGCAAAAAGCTAGTAACCACTCTTTCCATGATTCTTTCCATCGATTCAGTGTCACTGACTGATGACTCGCTTTCGTTACCATTATTGGCCATTCTACAAAGTAATAAATGAGGCATTACATTCATAATGCAACATATATATATATATATATAAGCATGTGCAGCGCAATCTATAGCTATATAAAATACCAACTTTACTATTTTTACAATTAATATTACATCTTTCTTTCAAAAGTCAGAATATGTTAGTGTCTCATACCTGTAGTACAACAAAACAAAAACAAAAAAGACAACAAAAAGGGATTAGAACACATCATGGTTAGCGTATAAAAAGATTTTCTTCTACCAATCTAGAATGGTGGGTCAAATGGGCCAAACAACCATGGAAATAGTGTTGCATAAAAAGCTCAAATTCCCATCCTAACTGGACTACACTAAAACACATCCACGCTGCCTGGACTGTGAAAATGGGAACGGACTGTATATATCTCAAAAATGCTCGATCGATAATCCAGTCGGGTGTCTCAATATATGACAAGTCATTATTAAAGTCAACATTTTGAATATTAATTATCTCTAGCGGGTTAGGGACAGTGGTGAAAATATAGTCCTCGAGGTACATGTTCCCCCTTCTGGCTACAAAATCTGGAGGTAGAGGGTCTATGATGTAGTGCGAGCGGTCATATCTTGGGGCAACGCCGAGGACACGAGTGGGTCCAAGAAAACGTCTGCGTGTATAGGCATGGCTTTGCCTCCATAGTAAATGTGAGACATCGGTAAGATCAGCCTGTATATAGATTGGCCAACCCATCAATTGGGTAAGGCCTGGATGTAGTCTTCTGATTATATCCTCTAAATCTCCCCATCTCGCAGGTGAGACGGGAGTGGGGTGCTCTGCTAAAATCTCATCTAAATTAATGGCCCCGAGCTCCTCCCAAAATGCCTCGTTAAGGTTAATCTCGGACATTCCTACATCACCAGAAGAAACGTGAGATTTTACACAAAAGGACTAACGTTGCAGGTAAATATTTATTTATTTATTTTATTATGTTTATCTAGCTATATAGTTTTATTTATAAATTTATTTATAACTTTTTGAACTTTCTCATCAAATTAGAATAGCTTTTTTCTTTCTTCTTTTTTTTTTGAATGAACTATTGCTCTGATACCACCTTTGTCACGACCCAACCCCAAAGGCTTAGGGTTAGAATCGCAACTTACTAACTTATTCTAATCGTAGCAAATTAAACTGTGCAAGCGGAAATAAAAATAATTAAATAGGAAATTACTTCATTCTACTATTTTTTTTTAAAAAAAAATACATCCTTAGGTTTTTATTATTTTATTATGCAGTGACTGACCATCAGAAAAAACGATAGGAAGAAAAAAAAAAAAAGAAAAATAATTTAACAGATCTGCATTAGTTTCTTGCACAGGTTCCACTATAAGAGGTTATGGGTCTTCCTTACATCTCATCACCTGAAAGGGTAACAGCTATAAGCACACAGCAGAGTGAGAAATATTATGCCAACAGTATAAGGAATACAAAATAACCATGGATAGTTAGTTAAGTCAAAACAATTACATAACTTAATTTGGTAAATAAATCATTTAAGTGACAGAAACTCAAATACAGAAATTATATAAATAAATAACCATAACCACGGTACAGAATAGAACAGAACAAAGGTCAATGGATCCATGACAAACATAAGACCACAAAGTGGCCAAACAGAGGCCAATGGTTATTTAAGTCCCCCAAGGCATGGGACTCCCGTGGTGGTACTTACAAAACATAATTATTTATAAGGTTATAGTCAAATATTCTTTAAAATTTAAACAAACATATCCATGGGTTTCATTTTAAACAAATAGAGTTCATAAATTAATCCACGTAACTGAAATATTAATATAATTTATAAAATATAACTTGTATTAATATAACTCATAAAAATATAACTTGTATAAAATAAATTATGGTAAGTCAAAACATACGTAAAATATATTATGGTGACTCAAGATATAATATAACTCGCCTCTATATTAATTCCTACTATTTCCCTCATATTTTTGCCTATTTTTGAGGCTATTCTTTTGCTCCGCTTTTCTTTTCTTCTTTTCATTCCCTTCTTGATTCGTACAGGTCGCCCCCCTTATATACACAAGGCTCTGGTGATGACTTATCTAATAATGATGCCTTAGTTTGATGACTCAGCCTTCCTAAGCTACTAGATAGCACAGGTGGCCCAATTGTCTTGCCCTCAAATCGTCTTAATTAATTATTGTGATCTAGCTCAAGTAAATCCATTCATTCGATTTTTTTGATAAAACTAATGCTAAATTAATTTACATCCTTATAATTAGATGTATTATTTCATATATTAATAACCACAATGGCAAATTAATTTATATAGCACGTATAGCTTATTTATTTTATTATTTTCATTATTATTATTATTATTTTTCTTATTATTATTGTGATTGGTTGTGGTGTTAATTAAATATTTAGGGTGTCACATCCTTGACGACCGGACTCCACCAGACATCCAGGTCGACATCCGGGTGGACGTCCCTCCAGTCGTCTCTGTCGTCTGCGACATCTTCTTCTTCTTCGCATCAATCCAGCCATGGCGACTGCGAAATCGGTCAAGGATGTCTCACCTCACAAGTTTGTGAAGGCGTACTCCGCCCATCTCAAGCGATCAGGCAAGGTATAATGTCAAATTCTACACCGATAGTTTCTCTGTTTGGATGCCGTGAAAGTTCAAGGAAATAGACAATTAGATTTTGGCTTAATAAATATAAATTGCAAATAAGTTAGTTGAATCCAACCTGTCAATCTCCAATGTCAGTCAAACGTAAATTATTATTTAAAAAAAAAAAACCTTATGCATGTCTTAATTTACCCATCTTGCTGCTATCTTCTTCTGCTTGGTATTTGCACACTGATCATACACATGTAATATTATTTGGATTGCTATGATGGATTTAGTATTGGACTTTGAACAGTCCCTTTTGCTGCTTGTTTCCTTGCTTAAAACCTTGCATTTATTTTGGGATATGGCTATGCATTCCAATTATATGAAAAATGTGCAAATGCGGAGTCTAATTGTGGGAAAATTGGAATGATACACTAAACGTTAATATAAATGTTTGTGTGTATATATATATATGTTTCTATGTATTGTTTGTGTTGTTGATGAATGCTTTTTATAATCAGTAGATGTTTAAAGTAAAACGTTTCTCTTGGTGGACACATCATGTACCGTATAAATGAAAATTATGCTTTTCCATTGTAATTTTGCTGCTTAAAGGAACATTATGATATGAAATTGGTATTTTTTGAAGTGATACTGTTTGGGTTTCAATAGTGCTATAGATATCATAATTTTGCTTCCTCTTTTCTTTCATTGATTTTGAGCAAATGGAACTACCTCACTGGACTGACATTGTGAAGACTGGTAGGTTCAAGGAGCTTGCCCCTTATGATCCAGATTGGTATTATATTCGATCTGTCCTGTTTTTTGTTTTGTTTCGCTTTCGTCTCTGCGTTCTTGGCGGATTGAGGCCGTGAGAGGCTCTTATGGTTTTCGAAGGTGGTGGTGGTGGTGGTTGGGATGGTGGTGGTGCAGGAGAGGAGGGGGAGGATGCCGGAGTACCAAAAGGCGACAAAAACCTTATTCATCTTTGAGAGAGAGAGAGAGAGAGACTGTGTTTTTTTTTATCAGAGAGAGAGACTATGTAATCGTGTGTTCTGAAAGAGAATTAGGTAAAAGGTAGTAGTGGTGTCACCAAAAGGCAACGAACCTATATATGAATGAAGTGGTGCAATATGGAGGGAGAGTGATCAGCGGAGTATCCTAATTTGTTGCTTGAAATTATTGGCTCAAAATTAGCCCGGAATTGGTATCCTAATTTATTAGCTCGGAATTGATATCCTAATCTATTCTAATTTCCATAATTTGGATGATTCTTATTTTAAAACTTATTAGGTAAAATTATTAGGTAAAATATTTATATAAAAAATTAGGATAAATTACACTGACACCCCATGAGGTTTATATTTATTACAGTTCTTCCCTTACATTTGAAAAATTACACTGACCCCCTGTTAATTTAATTTTATGTGTAATGATCATTACGGTGAGGGTGAACTGTTATGCAACTTTAAACCTCATGGGACAATTTGTAATGAAACTTTAAACCTCAGGGGGAGATGTAATTTCCCAAAGGTGAGAGGGAACTGTAATAAACATAAACCTCATGGGGTGTCAGTGCAATTTACCCTTAATTTTTTGGGTAAATTACATTAACACCCCTGAGCAATTTAATTTTTTTAAATACTAATTTTGCCCTCATCGGGTAAATTACGTTGACACCCCTTATATTTTAGAAATTACAATCCCTCCCTAAGGTTTAAAGTAGCATTACCAATTGCCCCATCGGTTAGTATTAGTTGGAAAAAAAAAACTAATTGAAAAAAAAAATTTAATTGGAAAAAAAATTAATTGAAAAAAAAATTTGTTAGTAAAATTTTTAAATTTTTGTTTAAAAACTAACGTAAACTCATTTTTTGAACTATTTCATTTTCTGCAACTTCTTGAGCTCCGTCTAAAGCTTTTCTCGCTCTTTCCTCCTTGCTTCAAGCTCCTCCTCCTTCATCTTCAAAGTCTCCTCTCTTGCCTTCAATAGCTCCTCAGTTTGCTCCTTCTCGATCCTCAACTGTTGAAGCTTTTCTTGCATTTCTTGCAACTCCTTCTCAAAAGATTGATTTTGTTGTTGTTGTTTCGCTTTCGTCCCTGCTTTCTTAGCTTTCTTGGCGGATTGAGGCCGTGAGAGGCTCTCATGGTTTTCGAAGGTGGTGGTGGTGGTGGTGCAGGAAAGGAGGGGGAGGATGCCGGAGTACCAAAAGGCGGCAAAAACCTTATTCATCTTTGAGAGAGAGAGAGAGAGAGAGAGAGAGAGACTGCGTAATGGCGTCAAACACTGTCGTGTGTTTTGAAAGAGAATTAGGTAAAAGGTAGCAGTGGTGTCACCAAAAGGCAACGAAACTATATATGAATGAAGTGGTGCAATATGGAGGGAGAGTGATCAGCGGAGTATCCTAACTTGTTGCTCGAAATTATTGGCTCGAAATTAGCCCGGAATTGATATCCTAATTTATTGGTTCGGAATTGATATCCTAATCTATCCTAATTTCCATAATTTGGATGATTCTTATTTTAAAACTTATTAGGTAAAATATTTATATAAAAAATTAGGGTAAATTACACTGACACCCTCTAATATTTATATTTATTACAGTTCTCCCTTTACATTTGGAAAATTACACTGATCCTCTGTTAATTTAATTTTATGTATGATGATCATTACGGTGAGGGAGGAACTGTTATGCAACTTTAAACCTCAAGGGGCAATCTGTAATGAAACTTTAAACCTCAAGGAGGGGATGTAATTTCCAAAAGGTGAGGGGGGAACTGTAATAAACATAAACCTCACGGGTTGTCAATGTAATTTACCCAAAAAATTAAGGGTAAATTACACTGACACCCCCTGAGATTTATATTTATTACAGTTCCCCCCTCACCTTCGGAAAATTACATCTCCCCCCTTGAGGTTTAAAGTTTATTACAGATTCTGCCCCTCAGCAATTTAATTTTTTTAAATACTAATTTTGCCCTCACTGGATAAATTACATTGACCCCCATCACATTTTAGAAATTACAATCCCCTCTCTAAGGTTTAAATTAGCATTACCAATTACCCCCTCAGTTAGTATCAGTTGGAAAAAAAAAATCATTGAAAAAAAAATTAATTGGGAAAAAATTTAATTGAAAAAAAAATTTGTTAGTAAAATTTTAAAATTTTTGTTTAAAAACCTACATAAACTCATTTTTTTGAATTTACATTTTTTCCTCAAATTTACAAACTGAAACAACCATTTATAAATTAAAAAAATTATCAAATAAGTTTTTATGACAGTTTTTAAAATTTTTGTAAATATAAATTGAAAATTAAAAATGAAATGATTACCAAACAAGCCTCAGATGGTAAAAATGTTGTAGACTTAACAAATAATTAAATAAGTTACTAACGTAAGAAATGACTTATCAAAAGATTCTTAGGCTATATATAGTTTGATTTTTAGAAAAAAAAATTTAAAAATTAAAAACTAATTTGGTTAAGAAATAAAAAATAAAAAATAATTATCATTTAAGGGTAAAAAATAATTATCATTTTAATTTTTGGGCAGGTTACATACATATGTATGGTCGTTTCAATTTAATTTGTAAAAAATTATTTCTAACCACTCAACATATAAAAATTATATAAAAATGATAATTATTTTTATTTTTTATTGCTTAACCAAATTAATTTTTAATTCTTAAAAAAATTCTAAAAATCAAAGCATACATAGTTTAAGAATCTTTTGATAAGTCATTTCTTACGTTGGTAACTTATTTAATTATTTGTTAATTTTACAACATTTTTACCATCTAAAGCCTGTTTGGTGGGTCTGTTTGGTAACCATTCTATTTTCAGTTTATATTTCCAAAAATTTTAAAAATTGTCATAAAAATTTGTTTGATAATTTTTTTGGTTTATAAATGGTTGTCTCAGTTTATAAATTTGAGGAAAAAACATAAACTCAAAAAATGAGTTTACATTTTCAGTTTTCAATTTTTTTTTTCAATTAATTTTTTTTCAAATAACTTTTTTTTTTCAATTATTTTTTTCAAATAATTTTTTCCCAATTAATTTTTTTTAATTATTTTTTTAATTAAGTTCTTTCAAATAATTTTTTTTCCAATAATTTTTTTTAATTAATTTTTTTTCAATTATAATGTGTGTGATCCCATTGTCATAAATAATAAAAATAAATATAAATATTTGAGGCCTGAACAAACATATTTTTTGGTTTATGTTTTTAAATTTTTTTAAACATTTTATTCAAACCAAACACGTTTGTAATTTATGTTTTTCTTAAAATAAGCAAAAACCAGTTTATAAAATTTTTGTAAACATAAACAAAAAACGTAAACGTTACCAAACGCTACCTAAATATTTTGTATTCAGTTTTCAATTTATATTTACAAAAATTTAAAAAACTGTCATAAAAACTTGTTTGATAATTTTTTTGATTTATAAATGGTTGTCCTAGTTTGTAAATTTGAGGAAAAAACGTAAATTCAAAAAATGAGTTTACGTTGATTTTTAAACAGAAATTTAAAAATTTTACTAACAAAAAATTTTTTCAATTAATTTTTTTTTTCAAATAATTTTTTTTCCAATTAATTTTTTTTTCAATGATTTTTTTTTTCCAACTAATGCTAACCAAGGGGACAATTGATAATTCTACTTTAAACCTTAGGGAGGGGATTGTAATTTCTAAAATGTGAGGGTGTCAATGTAATTTACCCAGTGAGAGAAAAATTGGTATTTAAAAAAATTAAATTGCTAAAGGGAGGAATCTATAATGAAACTTTAAACCTCAGGGAGGGTGATGTAATTTTCAAAAGGTGAGGGGGGAACTATAATAAATATAAACCCTAGGGGGTGTCAGTGTAGTTTACCCAAAAATTAAAATGATTAGATATTAGGGTAAATCCCAAATCAATGTTTGTTGCACCATTTGGTCCTGCTGTTTATTTTACAAACTAGTAGGTTCTATCAAAATGGTTAAGACGCTTGGGCCCATGATGTTAGTGTGTGTCTTGCAAATTGTAAGGGGTAATTGTGGGGCTTTGATGATGTTAAATTTACCAAATTGACTATAAAGCGTATTGTAGTGTTTTTTTGGCTTCCCTCTTTCTCGATCAAAACATATTAGAGGAATATTGTACTGCTCCCGATGTTAGGGGAATGATGATCATCCCAATATTTTGAAATCCCTAGCTAGCAACGTTAATCAGTCGAGAATATTACCAAAATTTCTATTTGTGGCCTTCACCCAAATCGTAGAAACACTTAGAAATGAAATTCTGTGACTTGGTCATGTAAGAGAGAGAGAGAGAGAGACTATGTGTTTAGGAAAAAACTCTATTTTGAAAGAGAATTAGGTAAAAGGGGTACCAATATGGAGGGAGGAGTGATTCGTGGCGTCATTCCTAATTTCCATAATTTGAATATAGGTAAAATATTTATATAAAAATTAAGATGGTTAGATATTAATTGTTATATATTTAAATTAAATTTATATTATAAAAAATAGATAATTATTTTTAAAATTATATTTGTCGTCCATTTTTTTTTTGAAACAAATATGCTTTAAATATATAACTACTGAAAAGTTTGGTCGCCAAAAATTTATTTTCAGCGATTAAAAAATATTTTAGTCGCTGTATAGTTAGTTTTGGCTACTAAAACAATTTAGTCGCAGAATAAAAAATAAAAAATTACTTTTTGTCTTTGGCGACCAAAAGTTTGGTCAACAAAAATTTATTTTCAGCCACTAAAAAAAATTTTAGTAGCCAAAATCCTAAAATTTTTGGAGGGCGACATTTTAAATATTGGAGGGATTTATAAAACTAATTGGCGACCAAAATGTTTAGTCGCGAATTGTGTAAAATGACCAATAACCATATATATATATATATATTTGTTTCCAAACCAAACCCTAAACAGACCAGCGTTTCTCTCTCTCTTCAACGTCTCTCTCCCTCTCCCTCTTCTTATTTTCTACTCCTTTTCTCTCCATCTCTATCGCTAGGGATGGCAATGGGGGTTAATGGGATGGATATTAATTCCTCATCCCCATTTCCCTATAATAAATTTTCCCTATTCCCCATTCCCTATGGATACTATCCTCTCCATCTCCTAATGGGTTTGGATTTTTCCCAACCCAACATGACCTTCTTTTTTTTTCTTTTTTTTTTCCAAGGTTTAGAACCAAAGCTAAATATATATTCAATCTTGTTTGATTTTATTTGGCTCAACAACAAAATCAAATACACATTAATTAATTAAAAAGTGTGTTTTAAATAATCAAATATATAATTTTGAGACAATCAAATAAGCTCACAAGAATACGAGATAAAATTGTTTTCATATATTTATATAACAAAATCAATCTGGGTTAAAGGCATTCTAATAAAAATAATGTTGTTGTAATTTGGAGATGTGTCAGCCCATTTTCTCTCATTTTCTCTTCTCTTCTCTCTCCAATCTCCAATAACCATGTATATATAGGTGTGTTCCTCTTTGTGTCCGCATTGAGTTGCTTTTCCTTTTTCCAGTTGGCTGTATTGGGGGGATAATGGGCACCGAGATCATGTGCTAGACAATTAGACAGCTATTACAATATCTCTAACGCTTACTCAAAAAAAATATTTAATATTAAATTTGAATAAAAAATTAATAAAAAGTTTCATATGATACTATGTGTTCCAATGCTAATTTTTTAATTTTTATCAAACAACTGGTTGACCAAAAGGTCATCCGACTTATGTAAATTTTCATCAAACAATCAGTTGATTGGGAGGACAATTGGCCGGTCATCCGGTGTACGGTGAAGCCTCTGCAAAAGTAATGGCTATCTATAAAAATTTGATGAATGATGAAGCCTCCCTCAATTTGATGAAATTTTTTTTATTTTCCTTTTATTTGATATGGGTTTGATGCCATGGTTGGAGCAACAAAAGTGTGCGTATTTTAACAAATTTAAATTTGATGGAAAATCTAAGTAAAAGTTTGAGACACTCTTATCGGAGTGGAAAAAAAATAAATATATGCATTTATACTTAGGGCTTGTCAAGGAAATGTTTTTTTAGTAATTTTGTTAAATGATGATTATCCAAATATTTTGAAATCCCTTGCTGGCAATGTTAATCAGTCGAGAACATTACCAAAATTTCTGTTCGTGGCCTCCACCCAAACCGTAGAAACACTTGGAAATGAAATTCTGTGACTTGGTCATGAGAGAGAGAGAGAGAGAGAGAGAGAGAGAGAGATTGTGTTTAGGCAAAAACTCTGTTTTGAAAGAGAATTAGGTAAAAAGGGCACCAATATGGAGGGAGGAGTGATCCGGGGCGCCATTCCTAATTTCCATAGTTTGAATATAGGTAAAATCATATTATTGTTATATAATATAAGTAAAAGTGTTGTAGCCTCTTTGAAGTTGAAAGTCTCACTCTAATTTTCTCAATTTTTCTAAATTTTATAACACTTAAAATGCACGTCATTCTATGATTAGCTCAAAATATAATTTATAGGGTAAATTATGCAAATAGTCCATGTAATTTACACGTGTGTCAATTTTGTTCATATAGTTTCAATTTGCTCGATTTTGTCCCTTAATTTAACGGATTGTGTTATTTTAGTCCAATGAATAATGGTTGTTAAGTTAATTTAACGGAAGGTTAAACAATGTATCAATTTGGTTCCTGCACTTTACATGATGTGTCAATTTGGTCCATGTAGTTTCAATTTTCTCGATTTTGACATGGACTAAATTGACACATTGTGAAAAATATATGGACCAAATTGACACATTATTTGACTTTCTGGTTAAATTAACTTAACAACCGTTATTTATTAGACTAAAATGACAAAATCCGTTAAATTAAGGGGCAAAATTGAGCAAATTGAAACTATATGGACCAAATTGACACATCATGTAAACTACCGGGACTATTTGCATAATTTTCCCTAATTTATATTAATTAAGGTAATTTTTA
The DNA here is from genome assembly GCA_036172215.1 of Camellia granthamiana. NCBI lineage: Eukaryota > Viridiplantae > Streptophyta > Magnoliopsida > Ericales > Theaceae > Camellia > Camellia granthamiana. Next base: position 22,137 of record JAXFYN010000862.1, on the reverse strand, counting down.
AATCCTCTAAATCATTACCAAAATTTATTAGTAATGCTTCCTTAAATTTTGTGATTATTATTCCTAGAATTACCTTATTCTAATTGGAATCATAATCTATATGATTATACATACCAAACTTCAAAGATTTCTATAATTATATTTAAAAAGTTTGGGAAATATAACAATGGGAAGAGCGCGGCATATTAGGTCCTCAATTTTTTATTTTTTATTTTTTCGTCTTTAAAACACAATCACAACATAATTCTTTAAGTATATGGAAAAAAAATAGAAATACAAAAAGAATTATTTAGAGATTCTAGCTTGAAAAACAAGCGAATTGTGCAAATTAAATTATGAATATGGTCCACATATTTTAAATGACGCATGGATATTCATATTCTCTATTTAATATGAGTTTTTGTTGGGTTATTTTAGCCAATTTCTTTGTATCTATCTTTTCTTTTATTTTAATAAAGTTTTTTTTATATTTATTGTTGTATAAATGAAAAAAATGCAAAATACAAAAAAATTATTTTTATAGCCGGCTGAATCTAGCTCTAGTATAACAAGAGCACCAAGCTCCCTCCTAAAGATAAAACAAAAGTGATGATAATCTTGGGTTTGACATCCTTATAAGAATGACGTAAGGGAATCCTAAGGAATTTTTACTACAATGTAAGAGGAATCGAAAAGAGTTTTTACTATCAATATAAGAGAATTTACTTGAAATTTTTACTGATCATGTGGCTATTTGAAAATCAAAATATGTATGCGTATATTTTTTTTCTTAGTTTAAGTAATTTTTTAAGGGAAGACCAATCAATGGAGTACATTTTTTTAGATTGGAAAAAAATTATAAAATGGAAGAGACATGAAATTTTTGTAACTTTATGTCTATATAAATTTGGAAATAGTAGAAGGAGTAATTGATTAAGAGTCACAAAATTTAAAATTAAGAGTCAAAATTGATTAAATTAAAAGTATAGAGAGTAAAATGATATAAGAGATAAAATGTAGGGACTACTAATATAATTTGTTTATGTTTTATTAATTTCTTACTCATAATTTAACTTATTTTTAATTTTTTTCCTCCTGTTGTTTAGTGGCCTTTTATATTCGGCAACTAAAGGAAAAAACTTTGAACGTATGAAATGAATGTAATGATATTTCATCATCAAACAATTTTTATTATTACTTTTGGTTTAAATGGATGAAAAATTAGTGTATATTTAATTGCGAGGAAATAGCATTTTGCCCCCTAAAATATCACGCGTTTTTCACGTTGACCCTAATACTTCGATTTATTTTAATTTAGTATATGAACTTTCCACAAATTGATCAATTAGACCCCTGTTGTTACCTTTCGTTTACAATTGGATGAAATGTGCTTACGTTGCATTTAAAATTTCATTTTACACCCTCAAACTATACCTTAAAAATCAATTTACCCTCCAAATTAAAAATCAATTTGACGTTCCTTGTACTGAACCAATCTGCATTCCAAACAACATAGTACTAACCATATTTCCAGTTTAGTTATTATGTCCTCATCTGAGCATCAACCAAAGGCTTTAGTATGCTAAAACAATGGAGTGAAGAAGTAAATATATATATATATATATATATATAAATATGAATATTTAAAAAAAAGGGAAGGAGGAGAGAAAGAAAGAAAGCAATTTCAATAGGGACGTCATGACGCACTACATTGCCACCTTATGATGAAATCCTCCCACCAATCTTATTAGATTGTTGTGAAAATTGATTCCAAGCACATAGCCTCAAGATATAATGAAGTCTACTAATGTTTAACTGCATCTTACATCATCACATAAAAACCTGCCTAAAAACAGGCATGCCACTTGTTGCGATAAACAGAATGACTACAATACCTTGAAGGTGAGAGCTTTAATTATTGCAAGAAAAAGAACTCTCCAATTCTAAGTAGAAGAAAGAATTGAAAAGCCCAGCCTAGCCCACACCAAACCAAACCAAGCCTTAAATCCTATCAAATGGGGTCGGTTACATGAATCATTTTTCTCTACGTGGCTCTATCAAAGGCCATTTCGTTAGTCAAATTAAGTAGATCTATATCTATATTTACAACACTAACTAACATTAATCTAGGCCTACCCCGTCCCCTAACACTTCCATCTACTGTTATAGCATCGCATCTCTTCACTACTACCTCTGTTGGTCTCCGTTGAATATGACCAAACTATCTCAATTGATTCTCTCTCAACTTATCTTATATCGGTACTACTTCTACCCATTCCCGAATACACTCATTTCTAATTCTATCTTGTTTAGTCTTGTCACACATTCACCTTAGCATCATCATCTTAGCCACACTCATGTTGTTTCTTGGTTGCAACCTAGCCCACACTTCTTCTTAAAACCCAGGTGTTAAAGAGAGAAACTGGAGCCTTATAACTAGCATAGATGGGGCAACTCTAGGCGATGTGGAACACATTCCAACACACCCTCCTGGACCACAACATATAGTAGCCGAACAAACGACACACCAATCACAGGCCCAACCAAGCTCTGATACCAAATTGAAAAGCTCAGCCTACACTTCTCCCTAAAACACAGGTGTTAAAGAGAGAGAAATTGGAGCCTTATAATCAGCACAGATGGGACAACTCCAAGTGATGTAGGACACATTCCAACATAAGGCAATAAAGTTTAAACTGGAGTAGATGGAACCAATCACAAGGGCAAACAAGCAAGAGAAACAAGAAACAATCGAGAGCACAACTATGATTTCTTTTTTCGCATGTAACTAGTGTTGGGAGCACAAATCTAAAATGTTTTAGCTCCTAACCGATTGTTGTGAAACTAGTTGAGAGCAATGTTGACCGCAAAAACAATTGGGAGCACAACACAATTCTAAAATGTTGAGAGCACAAATTCCATTTCTAAAATGTTGACTGCAAAAACAACAAATTCCATTTATTATGAGGGGGAAATGTTTCAGCTTGTCGTTCATTTGACAGACGATTGTTTCATCCTCAAACCTAAGAAGCATGGATATGGATACAAGTATCATAATTAATCAAAATCTAAGAAATTGGGATATAGGTACAATAAGGATACATCAATAATAAAATATATTTTTATTATTATAGAATTAAAATAGGGCAAATTACAACCCTGAGGGGTTGGGGCTAGTGGGAGCAGCTTGGGGCCTGGGGGTATACTCCTTCAAAGGGAGTATTTGTAATTTTCCCATTAAAATAGCAATAATTTTGAATTATTATTTAATATTAATATTTTTTTTGAAATCAATAAAATAGCTTGAATTTTCTTTTAACTAAAAATATTATTACTAAAATGATTCCAAAAATATCAAAACATCCATCACATGGCAACATAAAAAGGCAAGCTGAAAAGCACTCATGATAGCGGCAAAGGCTAAGAAGCACGGATACAGACATGTGACACGACATTGACAGGCTGACACAAAATTTTCAAAAAATGTGCACATGACATGTGGGGGCCACGTGCAAAATATATAATTTTATATATTTATTATATGTCATATATAAGGATACAAAATTATTATATGTCACATATAAGAATATTTAAGTAAAATATAATAATGTTTGAAGTCACAAGAAGAAAATTAGATATGAATTTATATTGTTTTATTTTATCATTGGATTCCAAATTATTTTATTTAAACTTGTAATGTGTTTCATGTGTATCTAAGAGTTAGGAAGTGTCTGACGACTATTGTGTCGTGTCGGTGACACGTTACCTTCTTCGAAATGCTTGTGCTTCTTAGAAAAGTTGAATTGCCTTCAATTTTCATCATCCAGACAAAAACAAATGTTTCACGTAACTTGGGTTGTCTTTCTCCCCCTTCGTATCGCTCACTCATGGAGGCATTTTTCTATGTAACAACCGGAACTGAGTCCTTCAAGCACATGCTAATTGAGGTAAATTAAATTGAGGATACATATCCATGCATATCTGACATGTACAACCTATTTCATGCATTTGTACTTTCAATCCTCAAACTAAGATGATGCACTCGGTCTTATAATGGATTGTTAAATTATCATCAAATTTATCCAATCCAAGTAAATGGGCCTATATGTAAGAATCACAACATTTCAAATGGAACCACAAGAAGTTTATTTTCCTTTTTTAACTAAAAATTACAGTTCCAACATAAATAGTGGATCTTGCAGGCTAATAGACAGCCTTCATAGTCTCATGACTTTGACATAAAGAAATAAGATCACTATTAAGGACTATCATCTTGAACCAAGTTCTTTAAGTAACCCACTCAACTTGGCAAAATCATTTGTGGGCCGACAAATTAGAAGCTTGATAACCAAATCAATACAACACTCTTAAACCAACATTTATTTGAACACACAATTATCATCTTAAAAATATTGCATTTGTTCACAAAGAGAAAACTCCATCCATCAATATTGTTTAGTGAGAGTCCATTAGAGTCACCTTTGCTGCAACTGATCTTTAGAAGTCAACAAGCAAGCCAAGGGGACTATTTGCAGGGTGTCCACATGATTTGGACACAATGCAGATGATTCAATCATCTCCATACAACATATTATGGATTATCTTTAGTTTTGGCCTCATCAAAAACTCCAATTGATGAGACTGCAAGAAATCATAGAGCATTCACCAATTTGGAAATTCAAAGTCAAATGAACTCTTTTATATGGATGGAAATAACTCCCCCCCCCCCCCAAAAAAAAACAACAACAACAGCAACACAACTACTTTCCTTGCCCTCTTCATTTATAAGGGGTGGATTTTGTGGTGGAGGTTATAGGTTCAACTGGGAACTAGGTAGAGAAAAAAAGACGACCATATTCAATGGAACATGTCTAAATAGGTTTGCCAACCATGAAATTTATTTGTATAATAACACAACAATATTTGTCTTCCTCCCTCCTAAAACCACAAACTTACTCTCAAGAATATCACTTAAAGAAAAAGAAAATCAATTATTGTATAGCATCATAAGGCCTCGTTTGGAAACAGACTATTTTAGTGACTTTTTTATTTTTTACGAAAATATGTGCAGAAAAGTAGAGAGAGTGATGTGACAACTTATAGTGACTTTTTGGCTAAAACATACAGTCCCCAAACAAGGCCTAAATAACAAATAAATTCATAGACAAAATCATGCTAGGTTCAACCATAATCATGAAATGTAGGCAATTGTTTACAAGTGAGGGATTACCTCACTAAAGTGTTTCTCAAACTAGAAAACAATTAGTGGAATAAGAGGAATGTGGGTAAGGATTGTTTCTGTCACAACCCAAACCCGCCTCTATAGGTTTAGTATCACAACTGACCAGTAATCCTTGGATTACCAAAGGCCTCATGACAGATTAACATATAGATAGGGGCTGCGGAAGCAAATATACAAAATAGACAAGGTCCAATGAGCTGTGATAACATACATGGGACAGAATAGCTTGAAACTTTTATAAAATGCGAGCGAAGTCAACACACATAATATATACACAACACACTTAGGTGTACATGACAAAAACCTCGCCGACAACTTTAACAAACAAACATAGTCTAATACAGATTACAAAAACAGCCACAAAACCAAACTTCATCAGGAACCTCCTCGGGAGGTGCAAAGGTTGGCTGACGAAACTAAAACGTAGGCCGTCAACTCTGGCCCTGATCACGTACTGGCTCACCTACATACATAATATAAATAGTGAGCGAAAGCCCAGTGAATAATAACGGAGTAAAGGGTTTTAATGAATGAAGTCCATACAGATTCAGAAATCATAGTTCAAATTCATGAGCAGATTCATATTCATATTCTTGTCCAAATTAAATACGGCAGTCAGAGCTCATGCTTAATCATACGTAGTACATCCCTTAACGCTAACAGAACAGGTACAGAATAGATGCAGACACATGGTGGTTATGAATAACCAGTTCCATAAAGGAACCTCCGGATCCGGGTAATAGAGAATAAACATGCTGAGCCCCATGATGGAGCCTCCGGTATGGGTAACAGATGGCAAACATAATAAGTTCTGAAAAATCTAGAAATCTGCTAGATATTGATTTGTGATTATGTATCAATTTAAAGCAATAAAACAATCCCAATCAAACAATCAAGACAAATTGACGCAACGATTTTAACGTGGAAAAACCACAATTGGAGCACCTCCAGTTGTGATAAAAAACCACGGGCAACAGCCACAAAACAATCCACTAAGAAGATATAAAGGAATTACACAAGTATACTCTCAATTACCTAGCGAATCCACGCCCGAATTGAACCAACCCCTATGTGCCTCTTCCAACCCCGTCTTCACCTCGGAATTGTCTTGACGATGAGCCACTCCAGAATCCACAAAAGCTTCAGGCTCGAATTCTTTAGAATCCACCGAAGAACAACTCTCTCTTTTGTGTAGAACAAACAAATAATCCTTTGATGTATACTCTTTAAACCATTAATTGAATACTCAATCAAAACATTAAAGAAAACTAGCAAAATATCCCCAGATATAAACCTTAATATCCAAAAAGAAGATCTGGAGCAATAATCCTAAAATCTGACAAAAACCCGTACTTATAGAAATCTGGAACTGCGAGGCTCGCTCGAGCGAAGACTCTCTCGCTCGAGCGAGGAACCAAAAACGCGTGTTTTCCATAAGTGGCTTCGCTCGAGCCACACAACCTTTGCTCGAGCGTACATTCATCCTTCTTAGGTTTTTTGCTAGACGCAGCCTTCGCTCGAGCGAGAACTCCTTCGCTTGAGCGAGCAAGGGCGGACATGTAACTTCGAATGCAATTTTGCATTTTGCTTCGGGGGCGCTGCCCCTCGACCCCGCCGTGGCGCTGCCCCGAACCCGCCAAGGGGCGCTGCCCTCTGGACCCCCGCGAGCTGACCGTGCAGCTCAATCCCCGTCATAATCAGCGAAGTGGCAATCTTAAAAGAATTAACATCACAAAACTTCTCTGCAAGGCACAATTCGGGTTGGATTCGCATCTAAAAACTCATAGCCTCACTGAAATAAAAAGTGCGAAAACAAATACAACTTAAAGGAGTTTTGTCAAACGGGGTTGCCAAGAATAAAAACCTAACAAGATCCATATTGGATCCTCCGATACCGGGTAACAGAGAATATACATGTTGAGCTCCATGATGGAGCCTCCGGTACGGGTAACAGATGACAGACATAATAAGTTCCATATTAGAACCTCCAATACCGGGTAACAGCTAACAGATATCACATGATGCTAAGGATGCCACAAATACATTGTCAGAAATTGGACAATCATTCATTGTACATAACATATCATTTCAGAAAATATATCTTAATTCATCATACAGAAAATAAATAAAGTTGAATATAGCTTTACTAAGTTATTACTCACAGTTGGCTTCAGGTGCAGATATACAGAGCAGACTAATCAACGGTTTATGACACGTGACCTACACGAACATAGAACAAACACACACTTGAAACACACGTTCAAAACACACACAACTACTTTATTTGTTCTTAGTGTGTTTCTAGCCTTTAACCTCATTATGGAGTCTTAATCATGGCCTAGGAATGCCTAGGATGGAATGAGGATGCAAAAATACACTTGAAAACATTTTCCAAAACTTGCTGAAAACAGGGTCCATGCTGGAGTGTGGCGGTCCACGCTCGAGTGTGGCTTTCCTCGCTCGAGCGAACATGCAAGAAGTGAAGGTTCGCTCGAGCGTGAATTCCCTCGCTCGAGCGGACTGTAAATTTTTTTGAGGTTATGATTGATAGTTGCATGTTAATTTTCTGGCTAAGCCACTAATTACAACATAATTATGATGAATATGGTTGTATCTTTCCCTAAACAAAAGAAATATTGTCTCAGCAAACTAATCTGTATTGACCACATACATGACTCCGCAGAAGTCTAAATCATCAAAATCACAATAACAATCTTTCTCAACAACGAAAACCATTATTTGATACAAAAGTCAAAAGCACAATGCTTTCAATGGAGATTGCGAAATTCAAAATTCAAAGTCCACACCATTATTTCAAACTTCTTCCAGAACATGTATAGCGAGTAATCACAACAGGCCCGGCTAGAAACCAAATAAATAATATCATATAAAACAAGATAGAAAATTTTTAGGTAAGGGACCACTTTTTATAAGAGTTTAATGTACTAACCTCCATGTCTAACATCTCCAACTCCAACTCAAGTATAAAATACTTTGAGATTTTGGTCAGATTCAAGGGTATCTTCTTCTTTGTCTTTGCACTTCTACTACATTCATCCAATCAGAGAGCCACAACACACCTTTGTAACCATAATATGTTGCTACAATCAAAGCCAACACAAGGGTAACAAATAGAAGCAGCCTCCACATGGCAGTAGTAAATTTCTGTTCAGAATAGTAGTAAATGTTAGGCAAATAAAGCAACATAATCAAAAGCTTACTTTTGCTCTTTAACAAAGAATAGCACAAAACCTGAAGTCTTGAAATTGAGTTTTCCTTCTGGTATTTAAATAGGAATGATTCACAAAAAGACAATTCAAAGAGCACAAGTTTGGAATCATAAAGAAGGCAACCAACCCAAAAACAAAGCAATCAAATTGGATTCCCTCATTGATTGCCCTCTCTCTTTTTATATGACCAACCAATGACTATGTATCATAATTCTTTGGCAAATTGGAATGATTATTATTCTAAAATAAATTTTCATCTAAAGTTATTTTGGTGTGGAGTTTTATATCTATATGTCTTGAATTTGGATTTGGATTTTGGTTTTTTTCTTTGGGTTGTCTTGTATAGGAAGTGGAAAAACACAATTTGTGTACAGTATTCCACCTTCCCATCAACAAAAGACATAGACATGTAAATAAACTCCAAATTCAATTCCAAACCTATTTCTATGTTGTTGCCCTCTAAACAGAATAGGTCTTCTTGCAAAAATGAACTTAACTGGTACATTTGGATTCATTGACTATAAAATTGTATCATTTTCAGGGAAACATTTGTACCTTTTCTATTTATTTATTTATTTATTCATGTTTAAATAGTTGTTACGGTTTAAATGTATTGTTTTGAAGTGATATTTAGTGATAACGAAAGAGTTTCTATATAATTAACCTGTTGGAAGTCTAGAAAAATCGAAGAATATTCAATTGCTTTGAAGAAGATACAGATTCGAGTAAAATTAAGTAATGTTTTTTTAGTGGTTTGGGAATTGTTCTGAGGATTATCAAATTAGGTAATTTATTATATTTGTGTTTTTCCCTGCATTTTCTACAGCCTTTTTATGAACTTAACTAAGTTTATGTGTGTGGTGCCTTTAATTGCTCATCTATGAAACTGTCCAACTGTTTATGTTTTGATAATTTTATAAAAAAAAAATTATGTGGCGAAAAAATTAGTTTTTCTTTAAAAGAATCATATATAAAAAATTTACAGTTCTTCTTTCTTACAAACTAGAATAATTTATAAAAGATTCACTTGGGGTATATTTATAGTTCAACTCAGATCCAAATTCATCAAGATATAATTAGAAATATCTAATTATATATATTAGATGACAATAAGTTGGACAACAACAGAATATTTCAAAATCACTCTATAATATTTGTAAATATGACCCTTAGATAATTAACTCTATTATTTATAAGATGTGTCCAACTCTTTATGTTTTGATAATTTTATGAAATTTAAGTGGTGAAAAAATTAGTTGGAAATCTGATGTAAAATTTTATTTATTCTTCATTTGATGAAAACTTGGTTTTTCTTTAAAAGAATCATATATAAAAAATTTACAATGGTTCCTTTCTACCAACCAGATTAATTTATAAAAGAATCATCTAATTTTCCTGACAGTTAAGACATCAAAGAAACAAAAAACTAAGTTTGATTAGCAATAAGATTTCCTTCCATAAGAATTAGAGTTTCATCTCCAATCTGTACTTTTGATACAACAAAGAATAATATATAGACAACAAGAACTGCTTACATAAAAAAAATAAGAATTAAAAAGTAATCTTGAATCTTCACTTTTGATTAATGGTTTTTTGTGAATGTGTGTGTATGAGAGAAAAAGAGAGAGAAAACTTTTGAGAAATTTAAATTATGGGTATCTATTCAACTATGTAGATGAAGTAACAACATTCTTATAACAAAAGAAGACAATTTTTTTTTTTTCTTGCTAAATTATTTCCTTGCCAAATACTTGAACAGATTCCTTAGCTTCATTATTTGTGCTCTAGGAAAGAAAATTTCCTTTTAGAAGCTTCATATGTTTTTGGTTTTTCGTTTTGGAAGCTTCAATGAATTGCGTTTTTTGGATTTCCATTTTCTTTATTTATTTGTTTTATATTTTCAAGCAATAAATGATACATTTTTATTGCTTGGATTTGGATTTTAAACTTAGAAAATTGGATGGGTTTGCAAAGCTTCTTTGTCTTTATGGCTTTCTTTTCTTCTTTATGTTTTTGATTTTTGAATGGGACATAAAATGCCAAAAAAAATAACTACATGCACAACCATTTAAATCAATAAACGACATAAAATGCACATTAATCTTCAAATTATTTAGGATTTCTTAAGAAATTATAAATTCAGACTCACTTTGTAAGACTCCTATCGTCTCATGACCCCTGAAGTTTTTTAGCTATATTAAAAACAAAAGCATAACTCAATTTACCATTATTATTTGAGCAGCTTCAAAGTATTTCTAGAGCCAAAAATATTAAATGCAAGAAGATTCCCCAAATCTGAAACCAAATCAGTTGTGAAGAAAGGTTCCCCAAATCTTAAACCAAATCTAAAAATTTGGGGCTAAAAAAGGGTTCCCCAGGTACAAATGGAGAAAACATTAGTTAAAATTCAAAACACAATTGTTGAAATCATAAAACTGCAGGTTAGGCTAATAGGGTGAATCCATTGTCTTCAATTTATGTGAATACAGAGTATATTAAGACATGCTCAACAGGTTCATCGAATTGAGCTTAGAACACAATTTTAAAAAATATTTATATTGAAGAGATAGACAAATTGGATACAAAATATAACTACATTTCACTTCTCAAATTCATAAGCCAAACACAATTTTAAAAAATATTTATATTGAAACTATAGCATGACCCCCACATCTAATAGATATTCTATCCTTTCACCAACAAGAAATGAAGAAATAATGCTAAGTGGCCTTAGAGAAAGTGAAATATACTCTTCTATTTTGCTCTACACTAGACGAGATGGAAATCATGTCATTGATTAGGATATTTAGCAACATTCTATCCAAGAAGTAAACAACAAACAAAATTGACAACTGATTTTTCCCTACTGTGAAGCAATGCACTTCCAACAATGCAGATTATATTCTCAACTTCAAATAGCTATAAAAATATAAAGCACTTAAAAAAATGAAAGCGCCCAAAACAAAAGTCATTAATATCACCCCAAATATTGAAGACAAGTGGATCCTATATTACAGGTTAAACATTTCATAAGTTGACGTGGTAGAATTAACTTATAACCCTTTGGCTAGCTCTTGTTAAACATGCATTTATTTCCTCAATTGAAATTGTATTTCTTCATTTAGCTTCTAATTGTTTACTAGCTTAACAAATTCATTATTGATTTATTGTAAATGTATGCTACACAATTGATAATTAAATGTAGGTGTACATGAGACTTTAGCTCAAACAATATGAATAACCATTTAGTCAAAACTCGAGAAAGCCTCTTTGAAGAACAACAAGGTACGCTAAATAACTACATCGACATACTTTGCGTCACCAATATGTTCACAATTAACCAGTCGATATTTCCCAGCGAGTAAACGGGAATAAAATCGCCAACGTCAGCACACATACCGTTCAAGACTAACAAGTGAACGCAAGCAACAACTATTACAACAACGAAGGGAAAATCATCAACGAGCAAAAGAATAACAATTATGCAACAAAATGTTTGACAATGATAAAGGTATACAACATGTTATCAGATGCAATAGGGTAAACAAACCTACAAACCTATTGTCTGACTAGCCTTCGCAAGGAAGAGCCAGACATATTTGTAGCTCTGCTTTATGATTTTTCTTCTCATCTATAACATCTAATTCAAATGTTATATAGATGTGCCTTCAACTGTTGTGGCCCCAACTGAATTTCTACTATGGGAGTTGCTCAACTAGTGGCATCGCAGCTTCTTTAGAATCAAATGACTTCCCAATCCGTATGACTCTATGACTTCATATTTCCATACCAATGTGTAAACACTATTTACCATTTGTCAAAATACACCCTACTTGTATATTCCACTTACTATCACAATTCTAGGAATGCTTTTTTCATATGCCGACCATTCGAGAGATTCATTAAACTATCAGGCGAACAAATCTGATAGCAAGATAACCACAGCTTGTACCAGAAAGCGTCAGTGTATGGTCCCACAATAGAAAACTTGACCTCTAATGTATTCTACAACATTTTGATCAACACTTGACATACTAACAATTATTGTCATCGGTAGGATGTGAACGAACACAGAGAAATGTAAATATGATGCCTTTTCCTCCAACTCCCGCTTCCTGTCTTCCTCCAACATCTTCTTGTAGATTTTGTGGTGCAAAAATTTTTCCATATGAGCCTAAAGGGTTATGCTATTCGCAAGGTCAAAGACAACTTGCTTGCAACCAACCACTACGAGACTTACATCGCCTAATGACATCCAAAGATGAGGACAACCAATATTTCCGTGAAAATATTCGAACATACAACAACTTATTCGCCTTCACATCTATGGGTGTCAAACTTAATAGCAAGGTTGCAACAAGGAAAAATGGCATATGTATATTTCGAGCTCAAAGTCAAATATATCACTACATCAATAGTTCACAACCACTTGACACCAGACCCAAATGCCTCCAACTTTATTTCTATGACACTGAGCATGAATTGCAACATCGTTCAGAAAATGCACCACAATTACGTGTAGATATCATCGAGTCAATAATGTGCATTTTGTCAGAAAATCCCTATGCAAAAATTCTTGTGCAGCTTAAAAGATGTTGATATTGATGAGGAATGTAGTATTGCCATTCGAACAAATCCTTGCCCAGATCAAAGAACCTACAATGCACCGTTAGCTTAACAAGTTGCAGCAATATAGGTTGAAGAAGAGTCCACAAACAATAAGACTCGCGACATTCTTGTACATAAAAAATCAGGTGGTAGCCAACGAGTTATGCATTACCATGGCTGCTATGACCCTCTTCAATACCCTCTATTATTTTCTTATAGTGAAACAGGTTGGCACCGTAATGTGAAAAGAAAAGGAAAAAATATTCCACTAGACAACACAAGCATTTTTGCCAAAACATCAGAATTGTTAGCCTTAGAAAATGAAGGTAAAAAATCCTCTACTCATTGAAATTATATTATCGTTTCATTGAGGAAAAAAACCCGAAAGCTCAAAACCACCCTACATCCATTCTAATTATTTTTTTCCTTACAGCTTCACATGCTATTACGAGTGATACATCAGGGATTTCATGTTGCCAATTCTACTGTTATTTGCTACAAATTAGGCCTTTACAAAAATCGACAATATTACTTTTAGGCAGGTTGCTACAATAATTTATTGTCGACATGTACATAAAAATTGAAAGCACTTGATTAGACTACATACGAGCTAACCAAGACACTATTCGTGCTGACTTGTATCAAGGAATAGTCGACAATGTAACAAGTGGTGAAACAAGAGTATCAAACATTGGTAAATGCATAGTCCTTCCAGCGTCCTTTATTGGTGGCCCTCGAGATATGAAGTGAAGATATCTAGATGCTATGACATTAGTACAACGACATGGAAAGCCTGACATATTCCTAACAATGACATGCAACCCTTTTTGGCCTGAAATCAAAGCAGAGCTACATGAAACATAAGAAGCACAAAATCAACTAGATCTTATTGCTCATGTTTTCCGTGGCAAAATTGTGGAACTAAAAAATGAGTTGGTCAAAAAATAACTTTTCGGCCCTGTAGCAGCTTACATATATGTTATTGAATATCAAAAGCGTGGCCTTCCACATTTCCATTTCTTGTAGGTTTTGAAATCTCATGCAAAGATTATCCACGCTGAAGAATATGAAACATATATTTTTGCCGAGATACCAAATAAAGATGACAACACACATTTGTATAAGGCAGTTGTCAAGCATATGATGCATGGCCCTTGTGGTGCACTAAAGCCAACAAACCCTTACATGACCAAAAAAAGGCAAATGTAAGAACAAATACCCTCGAGAATTCTCAAAAGTGACCAAGTGTGGTGAGAACTCTTACCCAATCTATAGGCGTTGAAACGATGGCAAGTGTCTGAATGTTCGAGGTAGCCTTCTAGGCAATAGATGGGTTGTCCCTTATAACCCGTACTTACTTGCAAAGTTTGATTGCCACATAAATGTTGAAATCTGCTCCACAATCAAAGCCGTAAAATATTTGTACAAATATGTATACAAAGGGCATGATCATGTTTATTTCCATTTCATTGCTAATGATAACGACTCAATTATTGATGAGATTAGTGCACACCAATCTGCTCGTTGTATATCTCCACCTGAAGTTGCATGGCGTATTTACAAATTCACACTTAATGATATTTCCCCAGCAGTTTTAGCTCTGCATTTACACTTGCCAAACATGCAACTTATAAATTTCAAGGAAGAAGATAATTTGCCAAGTGTTCTACAATCTGGGCGTGCTTCTAGAACTATGCTCACTGAATATTTTGCGACGAACAACGCAAACACATCTACTACGCAATGGTTATACTCTGAATTCCCTGAGCATTATGTTTTGGAATGTTCAAGATCGATATTGGAAACCACGTAAAGGAAATGGAACAATTGGAAGGATGTATCAGCCAACCGTTCTGAAGGAGAATAATACTTTCTACGTATACTTCTAACACACATAAGAGGAGCTACAAGTTTCATAAACTTGCTTACTGTAGATGGGCAAATATGCTCCTTATTCAAAGAAGCTGTTGAAAAACGGTTCTTGCTTGAGAAAGACTATGCCACTGAAGAATGCCTTGTAGAAGCAAGTGTTTTCCAAATGCCTTTCGCGCTGAGGCGTCTGTTTGCAACACTATTAGTTTTCTGTGAACCTAATAATCCAAGATCATTGTGGGAGAAATTTTATGATGCTCTATCAGAAGACTACAGACAAAATCTATAACTCACAGTAGAACAAGTACAAAACATCACGCTTGACCATATTGCAAGTTTCATCGAATCAATGGACAAGAAAATTACAGATTACAACGTCCCAGCATACAACAAAGCTCTATCATACGAAACAAACCTACCAAGGAAATTGAGGCTGAACAACAAATCCCAATTTCAAAAAAAGACATGCATATGAAACTCCTCCTAAACAATGCACATCATGCTGCCTTCGATCTAATTATGCATCACATAAAGCAACACTTAGGAGGTGGATTTTTCGTTGATGGCCCATGAGGTACTAGAAAAACTTTCCTGTACCGAACATTGCTAGCTGCTATACGCTCAGAAGGATCTATAGCTATAATAATAGCTAGCACAGGAATAACTGCAGCTAACCTACCTGGTGGCCGCACCGCATATTCTCGCTTCAAAATACCTTTAGATATCAACAGTTCAATCGGCTGTAATGTTGGGAAACAAAGTGTAGTTGCCACACTCATTCAAACAGCAAAATTAATCATTTGGGATGAAGCGCCTATGGCAAAGAAACAAAATATTGAAACTTTCGAAGCAATGTTACGTGATGTTTGCTCAAATGAGACCATCTTCGCTGGAAAAGTTGTAGTATTTGGTGGTGATTTTCGACAAGTTCTTCATGTTAGTCCCCGTTCCACTCGTGAGGAATGCATAAACAACAGCTTGGTTGAATCAACACTTTGGCCTCATCTTCATATTTTTCGTCTAAAAGAAAACATGCGAGCATTACATGATCTTCAATTTTCTGATTTCTTATTAGACATCGACAATGAAACTTACAACAACATAGATGAGGACTTAATCACAGTACTTGAATGCATGATTATCAGCACAAAAGAGGGTTCAAATCCAATATTAACATTGGTTGAACACATTTATCCAGATTTCACTGAAAATGCATTCAAATCAAAATACTTGACATCTCGAGCCATCTTGACTCCTGTAGACGTCCCCGAACGCCCCGGGAGGATGAACTCCCGTTTTGTTCGTCTGTGGGTCTACTACAGTTCGGACTCAAATTGTCACGGTTCTTAATCTTGAACCAAAGAGTCCAAATTCGGTAAATCGTTTTGGAAAACTGATTTTTGAAAGAAGTGCCAAACATGGACTGCTTTGCCAGATACAGAGTCGCCACCTAAATATTTTTTAATGGGGAATTTAGGAAACCCTGACTCGGTGCCTAAGGCCACGTGTCCGTCATCATCAAAGTTACGTCGGCTCGGGAACTTGGGTACGATTCGGGAAGGTCAGCTATGAGCACCCCCGCTCGCCCGATCCGAAGATCGGCCTCTACTAACCATGATATCTTATTTTGAAAACATTGTGTGCTCTTATCCCAGTTAATTAGCTAGAATTACTATGTGATGCGCACAACACAAAAGTATAGACTAGATTGCCTAATTTGGAACGAAACATTGCATATCCGTTTGTTTGGAAAACGCTTTGGAATTTGCTACTCGCAAGTAGGCTAAAATACGGATTTCAATGAGTTGTTCCAACTCAAACAATCCAGCCTCCACCCACAGGCAATCAGGCAGTTTATATCACATAAGCATCTAGCCTCATGGTAAGCATGCTGTCATGTTAACATTCATACTCATGCGAGATGCTAAAGCATAAAATACTTACAATGTACTCCGTGCCAAAACAGTAAACTAGTTAGCAAACATGCGTGACCCTAGTTCATGTTAAAGTGGCTAATGCATCGCATACAGAATGTCACTAGAATAGACTCGGCTACCCTAAACATGGCATGTGAAATGCAACAGATAACATGTATTCAATTTGGAATTGAAATACTTATGCGGTTAGCATGATGCGCCGAGCCCGGTGCATGCAATACTGATGGATGATGCACGCATGCATAGCATAAGGTATGCTAAAGTAAACATGTCCTAATACTAACCATCAAAGCAGGTAAGTAAAAAGGAGAAAGAAGTGGGGATTGGAAGACATACACACACGCACCCACACTTATTACAGATTTGCCCTCGCTTGGAGGGGCCAAAAGAATAATACAGATTTAACTAACTTACAAGCTAATCAAATATTACAGACCAATTAATTAACAAATTAATAAATCAATTAAGCTACTGAAAGCAGTAAAAGGCCTCGGGAAGAGGGTCCAATGCATGCGCGCTCGGTTTTGCTCGGAAATCCGCTACCATGCATAAGTTGCCTCTGTTTTCCTTGCTCTGCTCCTCTGAAAATTGTACAAGTCTCAAGGCATGCTCTCTGAGTGCTTTGAAACACCATCGGCTAAGGGGATTGGACACCGGCCATGGGGAATAACCGCCGGCCAAGAATTTGATCCATCGGCCAACAATGATGTCCGGTCGGCACTAAAGATGGTCGGCCAGCCAAATCTTCCTGCAGAAACTGGTTTGACAGCAGCAGAGGGCAAAGCAAAGCATGGCAATGCATTTCAAGCAATGTATGCACCAAACACACTCCTTATCATGTGTATAACTCAAAGGGGTGTGTTCCTTGGTTCTCAGACCACCAATCACACATTTCCATGTATGATGGCCCAAGAAACCAAGCATGCAATTTTAATTTCAAATGAAATGCAAACCAAATAAACACGCGAGGAGGCCCAACCTCTATCATACTCACTTCAAGAGGTCAAGCATGCATGCTCATGCAATGCAATCCTAAACATGTCAGCCTAGTATGCAACATGGACATACAAATGAACATGCAAAGATGCACTAACAAGCATGCAATGTGTAATGCCAAGGTGCACACATGCAAGGCACACAACATGTTAAATAACTTAGCAAGAAATGCATGCCAAATGCACTACCACCTAAGAATGCAACAACATACCAAAGGGGCCAAGTGTGTGACAACATACAAGGCAAGCTAAAGGGGTATTGAACTACCCTTATCAAAACCAAACATGGCATGAATTAAATGACCAAAACAGAGTCTTAGCATATCAAAACAAAGCCTAAAAAGAAAACCACTTAGATGGCATCTAAATGACTTAACTTCAAAAGCATGCACAATGACCAAACATGGAGCATAAGGCACAACCTCATAAAGCCACAAAGAGGGACCAAAAGGCAAACATGCAAGCATGTTATAAGGACTGAAATAACATGGAAAGTGGTTCCAAACCACTAAAACAATGCAAGTAATGCATGCTACACACTCACACACCTAAGGCTAACAAGCCAAAATGCAAGGTAGCTATACTAAGCATGTGATGGTCGACCAAAACAACCAAAAATAGAGCTTAAGCATGCTAAAACAAACACAAAAGCTTCACAAAGCTAGGCCTAAAACATGCTTGAACAAGGGTTAAAGCCTAGATGCATGTTAAGGCTAAATGATGGCATTACAAGACATGTATGCAAGGCATGCAAGGTGTGTCCAAACCAACTCAACACAATGCTATTTCATGGCAAAATAAGCATAAATACCAGTCGAGGCATGGCCAATATAAACCTAACCTAGATGCTCCCTCAAGAGGCAAAAAAGTGCCCTTTTCAAGGACAACAAGGAGAGGGGGTGGCCCTCTCCTTCTTAGGACCTCAAGGAACCATCCTCACCTCTGAAATCCCTCAAGATTTCAGTGGTGAGGAGGCCCAAACACAATAGTCCCGGAGCTCAACCAAAATGGCACAAAATGAAGCCTAACAAGGCTTAAGAGGGGTCAAACAACCCCAAAGCTTGAAACACCCTTAAAAAACTATCTAGAGCAAGCAAAAACAAAACTTTTATATGTTATATGCTAAGCTCAAAAATAGGTGCAAGATAGGTAAATAAGCTATGCAAAAATGGGGAATAAAGGGATTAGTTTCTTACCCTTGTAGACCCTCTTCACAAATGGTGGACCAGCTGGTTCTTTAAGCTCAAACCAGCTCCAAAACTCCAAAAACAAGCCTCAAGAACCTCAGCTCCAAGAGAAGGTGTGATGGTGGGTGTTTGTGCACAAAACTAAGGCTAAACACACACACTAAGCTCAAGAGAGAGAGATATAGAGATAGAAGATGTATGCAAACCCTAACCCTAAAAACCAGAGCTCTCCTCTGAAATTTTGTAACCCTAATGAAGGGAGAGGAGCTCTCTTCTTATAGAGCTCAATCTTGCAAGCTTGCAAGATAAGCTTCCCAATAAGGAAATCCCTTTATACACGTATATGGAGGGGAGCCAAGTGCATGCCAGCTGCACAAAAAAATATCTGTAAAAGCAGATGCACAGTAGTCGGCCGGCCAAAAATGCAATTGACCAAAAAAAGATAGCCGGCCGGCCATCTATAGTGCCGGCCGGCCAAACATTTAGCCGGTGGCAACAAAACGCAGCCGGTGGCCTCAAGCCATGGCCGGTGATGTGTGGGGATGGCCCACAAGCCATTCCCTGCCCCTCCAAGGCAAAACACAAGTGTTTGGTGCAAAACCAGACACAAAACAGTCGAGTCGAGATATCCTGAGACAGCGCGTAGCCGAGACCTCCGGGAACTCAAGACGAACACAAACATGGATGATCACCGAGTGTTCAAACGGTGACGTCCAAGTCTTGAGGACGGTCAAAAATGGGGTGTCTACAGTTGCCCCTCTTTGACAGAACTCGAAAGTCATAACAATGACGGGAGTGAATGTCAAAGCCCGGAGACGACCCATTTTTGACAAGGCCGAAGACTTAGACAAACATGCAAGACAATAAAGGTATGTGCCCGAAGGCAGGGGCAAAATGCAAAACAAATGCAAGAAGCCGGGCATAACTCATGATCATGCAAAGAAAGCTGTAACGAAGTATAACAATGCAACAGTTCTAAGCTAGCATACACCAAACTACACTACAATGCAGAAAGGATGTAAGAGAATTATGCAATTCTCAATACGTCTCTCTCGGAGAATACAATACCTGTTCGGCTCGTCTGGTTGCACCAGCCTCAAATGAACCGTACATACAATATCGTGCCTGAAAAGAAAGCAAACTTAACAGGTACAATATTGTTAGCAACATGCATATCATGCAAAATGAATGCAAAATGAGATGCAATTTATGCGAAACTATGTATAATAATGCAAAAAGAAAATGCAATGCGATTGAAACAATGCAAACGATAAGCAATGCATTTGAACCCTGATCCAATCATGAGCAGTTCAAAACCACACAAATGTCAAATAGATTGATGGAAGTAACAAGTCCGTCTACCATAGAAAAGGTGCCGCCACCCTCAAAGCGCGTACACATGCAGAACTATGAGTGATGTAGACGGACGCAAGAACAAGTATTGGGTGGAATGACATAAGTGGGGAAACAACCCGCTAACGAAAGAACAATGATCCTAATGCTGGATGCAAAAATTACACTACAATGTAATATATACAGTGGGTATGGCATGTAGCCAAACCAAATCTTGCCTAGGAAAGGCATGGACACAAACAAGCCGCGTCTAGCACAGAAAAGGTGCCGCCACCCTCAAACCAAGTTCATCAAGGAATAGGCGCGTACACATGCAAAACTGTGCTTCGACGTGAAAAGTATGGGCACATACCAGACCAAGCTCAACAAGGAAAGGCGCAAGCCATAGGTGGAGGTGATGCAATGAATGCATGCAAGCTATAATGCAATATTCACAATATGCAATGGAATGGATATTTACAAGGGATAAGGCACGTAGGCCAAACCGTATCTTGCCTAGGAAAGGCATGTACACAAACGAACTGCGTCTAACACAGAAAAGGTGCCGCTACCCTCAAACCAAGTTCATCAAAGAATAGGCGCGTACACATGCAAAACTGTGCTTCGACGTGGAAAGTATGAGCACATACCAGACCAAGCTTAACAAGGAAAGGTGCAAGCCAAAGATGGAGGTGATGCAATGGATGCATGCAAGCTACAATGCGATATGTACAATATGCACTGGGGTGGATATTTATACTAGATATGCATGACATATGCACTATCTACAATGAAATGCATGACATATGCATTATTCACAATAAAATGATGCATGACATATGCACTATCTACAATGAAATGATGCATGACATATGCACTATCTACAATGGAATACATGACATATGCATTATCTACAACGATGCATGACATATGCATTATTTACAACGATGCATGACATATGCATTATCTACAACGATGCATGACATATGCATTATTTTTTTGTTTTTGTTTTTGAAATGATGCATGTTTGTTTCTGAAAATGCATGCTGCACAGGGTGCGTGACAACGCAAGTCACTTGAAATGCATGACAATGCATGAATTGTGCACATCAATGCACTAAAGGTCTCGCACCTTCCAAGGATTTAAGGTCTCTTAGACCGCACGTGTTTAAGGTCTTGCAGACCGTGTGCTGGGGAAATGCACATTGATGCAAGTGGTCTTGAATGCGCAACCATGCGCATCGTTGAAATGCATGACAATGCAACCGAGCGGGTTTAAGGTCTCGCCAGACCGTGTGTGTTTACGGTCCCGCCGGACCATGAAGTGCACAAAACAGTGCGATGCGCAAAATAGTGCGATGCGCAAAATAGCGCGATTGAATGCATGCAAAATGCAATGAGATGCGCGAAATAGTGCGAATGAGATATGAAATGCACAAGACAGTGCGATGCGCTAAACAGCGCGATTGATTTGAAATACACACGGGGCAACTTTCGAATCTTATAAAAGACAAAAGGATACGGAAAGGATACACCTTGCACGAATTCGAGTGCCGTGCACAGAAGAGACGGTCCGAGGTCAAAACGGAGGCCGGTTGAGCTTCGCAAAAGCACTGTTCTTGTATTATATTGAGCAATAAAGGCTCCAAGCTACAGATCTGACCCAAAAAAGGTTGTAGGAGGCTCATCGGCCCGAAGGGGAAGCCACCGGCCATCCACCGGCCACCAAAAAACATCACCGGCCAAACATTTGGC
>JAXFYN010000861.1:0-29740 GCA_036172215.1 Camellia granthamiana | reverse complement strand
GGGCAACTTTCCATTGCCATGCAACTCTCTTCAAGCAAGGGGCAATTTTCCTTCGGATTCGAGGTTGTACATCTCGAGAGTAAGTTCCGTGCTCGTTGAGCACTGGCTGTTTGCCAAAACGATTTTTGAGAATTTTTACTGAGGTTGACTAATTTCTTGAAAATTATTCCATCTTTTCCAAAAACTGGACCATTTCTTGGACCCGAAAAAGGAAAATTTTCAGTGCTCATAGCCTGTCTTGCATGATTTCAAATCAAAAATGGAACAAGTATGTTAATCTAACTCTCGTATTGGTCAAAACTTGTTTTAGTAGAAAACCAAAAAAAAATGGTCAAAATGATGAACTAGGGGCACAGTTGAGTCAGGCTTCCTGTCTTTCCCCCATCGCCAGCATACTTGCTAGAAAGGGCACTCTACTCGCCACAAAGGGCACAACTGAAGCTAGCAAGCAAAGGGCTGAAAGCTCTCAACATCCTCCAAGCAACGAGGTATCGAGCCAAGTGCGAAGCACGAATTGGAATGGGTCAAGACACTCCACTCCCTCAGCTGGGGCATCGACTAGATGCCACCAGAAGAAATAGCTGCAAGCTAACAGCGTTAGGCTTGAACCCACAACTTCTCGTTTATCCGTTAACCACCGAGGGGAGGGATTGAAAAATGAGAGATTGAAGAATAGAGAGATGTGCGATGAGAGAAAAAGTGAGAAAAGGGCTTTTTCAAAAAAAAAAAAAAAAAAAGAGCCTGAGGGCCGAGTGATGTGAGAATCACAAATAAGAAAGGGTGGGAATAATACCTGGAGAAACTGGCTCCTCGCGAACTGAGAGGTCCCTTGTCTTTGTAACACATCTGTGTGTCGTGTCTTTTGTTTTGTTTACCTCAACTTTTGTTTTGAGTCTTTTCGAGTGTTACTCGATGTGTTTAGGTTGTGTACCTTATGCTGAGTCATAGTATGTTGTGTTCAGTTGTAGGCTCAATACCCAATTGAGAACCCTTTTCTCATTTTCAAAAAAATCGTTTTGTGCTCAGAGTGCTGTGCCATTCTCCACATTTGTGCAAAGCAAGACTAGCTCTTTCAACGACCGCAGGGTTTGACCCAGGTCACGTCAGAATGGTAAAACCTGGACCTATCTGAAGCTTTTTTTTGGGTTCCGGATTGCGAAAGCAGAAGAAAAATAAGGAAAGTTCGGACACTAGAGCCTATTATGACTCCTGCAAATTCCGTCCTTCCATCCGCCATGTGCAAATGAGCAGAATACTGTGTTATGGGCTATGAGTTTAGAATAAGCAGTGTTCAGAATGAGCTGTGTGTATGAGCTGTGTGCCGGGTAAACCAAACGCTGTGTTATGGGCTGTGTGTTCAGAACGAGCAGTATTGTTGTATGAGTTGTTTTGTCGTTGGCCAGTTCACTACCTGGTTATTACGATGCAAGTGTTCCAATTTTCAAACAAAAGATCAATCTCACTCACAATGACATGTAAAGTGATGCAATGCGATGCGATGTGATGTATAAATGCAACACTTTCTTTTTCAAACAAAAAAGCTTGTTTCATTTCATCATCTTTTCAAGTACATAGCTTTGAAGAAAGCAAAACCTGCCTGCGGCAGTACAATATGTTCAATCTACTAGCAAAAAGAAAAAGTAAAACAAAAAGAAGAAAAACAACAAGGTGTCTGGATCAGCGTCAAATGGTCTCAGGCACGGGAGTCGGTCCTGGTCCTCTTCTTGGACGAGGGTCCAGGATCACCACCACCATCATCTGAGCCCGAGCCCGAGTCATCCCCGGTCTCCTCTTCGAACGACTCTGCCTCCGACTCCGACTCCGCCTCCTCGTCAGAATCATCAGGGGAGGGCTCTCGAGAACCGCTCTAGTGATCACCACCACCACCATTTTTGACCGTTCTCAAGACTTGGATGGGTCACCGTTTGAACACTCGGTGATCATCCATGTTTGTGTTCGTTGAGTTCCCGAAGGTCTCGGCTACGCGCCCTGCCTTAGGATCTCTCAACTTGTCTGTTTTGTGTTTGGTTTTGCACCAAACACTTGTTGTTTTGCTTCTGAGGGCAGGGAATAGCTTGTTGGCCATCCCCACACCTCACCGCCCATGGTTTGAGGCCACCGGCCATGTTTTCTTGCCACCGGCCATTGGTGATGGCCGGTCGGCACTCTTAGTGGTCGGCCAGCCACCTTTGTTGGTCAAATGGCCATTTTTGTTGGTCGACCACTGTTCATCTGCTTTTGGCAGATATTTTGTGCCAGTTGGCACCCACTTTGCACCCCCTCCATACACGTGTATGGAGGGATTTCCCTCTTGCTTAGCTTGTTTTGTAAGCTTTGCAAGAGTGAACCTCTATAAAGGGAGGGCTTCTCCTCCCTCCTCAAGGGTTAGAAGTTGAGCTCCAGAGGTCTAGATTAGGGTTAGAAATAGTGTATCTATCTATCTATATATCTCCCTCTCTTTTTGCCTTTGTGTGTGTTTAAGTGTGTTTTGTTCTTACTTTTGTGCATAAACACCTAATATCATACCTTACCTTGGTTGCTGAGGTGCCAAAGGGTTATTGTTAAGGTTTTTGGAGTGGATTTAAGCTTGAAAAGGCTACTGGAGCTCCATTCTTGAAGAGGTCTACAAGGGTAAGAATCTTACCCCTTTATTCCCTATTCTTGCACTAGCTTTTAACCTATCTTGCATCTGTTTTTGAGCTTAGTGTATAACATACAAAAGTTCTGATTTTGTTAGTTTTAGAACTTTGTTTAAGGTTGCTTTGAGGTTTGGGGTTGTTTCCCCCCTCTAAGGCCTTGTTAGGCCTTGTTTAAGGCCATCTACTTTGGCCCTTTCTTTGAGCTTTGCATGGCCTTTCTACCACTGAAATCCAGAGGATTTTTAGTGGTGGATGAGTGATTTTGAGGTCCTAAATGGGAGAGGGTCATCCCCTCTCCATATTGCCTTTGATGCTCACACAAATGGCTTGTGTTGTAGCTTGTATGCTTAGCTTTGTTTAGCTTCTTTTCAATGCATATTTGTGCTTATTTTGCCATGATATAGCACTATTTTTTAGTTGGTTTAGACACACCATGCATGCATTGCATACTTGTCTTGTAATGCCATGAATTTGCCTTAACATGCTTTGTACTTTGAGCCTTGTTTTTAGCATGATTTTGGCCTAGCTTTGTGAAGCTTTCATGCATGTTTTGATGTGCTTGAGGTCTGATTATGGTCATTTGGGTCGTCCATGACTTGCTTTGTATAGCTACCATGCAATATCCCTTGTAGGCTTTTGAGTGTTGGCCCCTCGAGCATGCTCTCCTTGCATCATTTCAGTGGTTTGGCACCACTTATCATGTCATTTCAGTCCATATAGCATGTTTGTATACTTGCATTTATGGCTCATTTGATGTTTTAAAAGGTTTGTGTTTTATGCTCCATGTTTCGGTCATTGTGCATGCCTTTAGACTTAGGCCATTTAGATGCCATCTAGGTGTGACTTTGACCTTGTTTTGGTCTTCTTAGGGACTATTTTGAGTCCCCTCGACCCTTTGAGACTCGCCTTGCATAGCCATGGTTCGATCCCTTAGGTTAGCCTTGAGCCTTGGACCTTGCTTGCATGTTTTGATTGCCTTGTTTAGTTGGTTTGGCACCATCCTTAACATGATTTTCAGAACTTAATATGTAGGCTATATGTCCATGTTTATCTTCTTTTAAGTGTGCTTAAAAGTTGTCCCTTTGATGCTTAAGTGTTGGTCCATTTGCATGCATGTTTGTATGTGCATTTGCCCCTCACTCCATAGTATATTGGCCACTGTTTTGGGCTTATTTGAGAGCTGCCCAAATTAGTTTAAGTCCATTGTTTGCATGTTGTTACATGCTCGTCTTGCGTATTGTTGCATACTTGGCTCCTTTTGCATGTTGTTGCATGCTATGTATAGGTCTACTAACATGTTGTTGCATGTTGAATTGAGCATTTGGCATGCATCTTTGGTTAGGTTGCCTAACACGATGTTACATGTCTTGCATACTTGCATGTTCAAATTGCATCTCGCATGTTTATTAGCTTGCATGCTTAGGTTGCATTTTGCATGCATGCCTCGCCTCTTGAATTGCCATGATAGAGGTTGGGTCCCTTGTGTGTTTATGTGCATTACATTTGACATCAAAATGCACAACTTGGCTTCTTGGGCCATCATGCATGGAAATGCGTAATTGGTGGCCCGAGGGTCGAGGGCCATCCTCCTCTGAGTCATGAACATGATAAGGAGGGTGTTTGTGCAAACATTTGCTTGAAAATGCCTTGCCATGCCTTGTTTGCCCTCTGTTGCTGTCAAAACAGGATTCTGCAGGCATAGATGGCCGACCGACCACGTTGAGTGCCAGGCAACCACAAATATCTGGCCAAGGGCTATACCAATGGTCGATGACCACTTTCCCATGGCCGGTGGCATCCCACAGTGTTCAGAGAGTGCTCCTTGGGACTTGTGCAAATTTCAGAGGCATAAAACAGTGAAAACAGAAGCAGCTTGTGCATGGTGGTGGATTTCCGAGTGGAGTCGAGCACGCATGCATTGGACCCTCTTCCCGAGGCTGTTTTATCACTTTATTAGCTTAGTTAATTTGCTTAACTAGTTAATTAGTTTGTAACTATTTAATTAGCTTGTTAGTTGATTAAATGTATTATTCTTTCGGTCCCTCCGAGCGAGGGCGAACTTGTAATAAGTGTGCGTGTGTGTGATGCATGTCTTCCAACCCCCATTTCTTTCTCCCTTTTATTTAACCGCTTACGATGGTTAGATTTAGGGCATATTTCAATTAGCATCCTTATACTATGCATGTTTGCATCATTCATATGTCTTGCATGCACCGGGCTCGGCGCATCATACTAACTGCATTGTATTTCAATTCCAAGTTAAATATGTGTTAGTTGTAGCATCTCACATGCCATCTTAGAATAGTCGAGCCTATCTTAGTTGCATTTTGCATGTGTTGCATTAGCCATCTTAACATGAACTAGGATCATGCATTGATTTCTAACTAGTTTTTGTTTTGGCTCGGAGTACTCGGCAAGTGTTTATGCTTTAGCATCCTTGCATGCGTGTGAGTGACTGCCATGATAGCATGTTTACCATGAGGCTATGTGCTTATGTGATATAACTGCCTGGTTGCCTATGGATGAAGGTTGGATTGCTTGGATTGGAACAATTCATCGAAATCCGTGTTTTAGCCTACTTGCGAGTAGCGAACCTCAAACTATTTTCCAAGCCAACGGATATGCAATGCTTTGTTCCAAATTAGGCGATCTAGTCTATACTTGTGTGTTGTGCGCATCACATAGTAAATTCTAGCTAATTAACCGGAATAAGAATGCATAATGTTTTCAAAACTAGATATCATGGTTAGTAGAGGCCGATCTTTGATCGGGCGAGCGGGGGTGCTCATAGCTGACCTTCCCCAATCGCACCCAAGTTCCCGAGCCGAGGCAACTTTGGTGATGACGGACACATGGCCTTAGGCAAACGAGTCAGGGTTTCCTAAATTCCCCCAAAATAAAATATTTAGGTGGCGACTCTGTAATCTGGCAAAGCAGTCCATGTTTGGCACTTCTTTCTAAAAATCTGTTTTCAAAACGATTTGCCGGATTTGGACTCTTTGGTGATTTATCAATCTCGCATTGCACTTTGCGAGATCAGATTAAGAACCGTGACATTGAGTCCGAACTGTAGTGAGCCCATATGAACAAAACGGGATTTCCCTCCAGGGACGTTCGGGGACGTCTACAGTCGCCCCTTATCCTTCCTAGCTTGGTGTTGCCCTTTAAAGCATAAATCTAGTACCAAAATCCTATGTTGAGATGTCAGACTCTATTTGCAAATTACCTTATAGTCGCTACATTTTAGACGATCCAAGTCACATATTACTATTTTTACAAAATTAGAATTGTAACATTTCTTGCATAGCATTATAACATAATATAATTGTAAGGATAAATTGAAGAATATTTTTCTAATACTTAGTTTAGTTCTTTGATAAGAAGAACATAATGAGTTGAAGTAATAGAATTTGTCAAATTGATGTATCCTTATCGTTTCATGCATGTCCCCTATAACTACATAAGGATTTGCAAAAGAATATAACAATAGTAAATTAAATATAAATGAATAAATAAGGAAACTTGAATTTAACAGTTTTACTAGTGCCAAAGGGAAAAACACAGTGGCAAATTGTGGATTATTCTATTATTTTAATATAAATATATTAGACTTGATATTGAAATGAAATATTTGCAAGACCTATTGAAAAACTTAAATTAATACCTAATTCTTACAAGTTAGTATTTTGCATCATAAAATTATAGTGGAGCTTTTCAAAATCTTGAGCTCATATTTCACTACTAATAATTTTTCAATTTTTTGTTTTACAAACGTATCCTAGCCGCACTTGTATCCTATATTCTTAGATCTTATCGTATCGTCGTATCAATATTGTATCATATCGTATCGTATCATCACTACTAAAAATCGGACTTTTTGCAATGGTCTCAAATGTCGCAAAAGGTCCATCTATTGTCGCAAAAGACTTTTTGCGATGGAGCAGCGACGGAAAATAGGGGGTGGTGGAAAGGGGCGTGACAAAAATATTTGCGACGGTTACAAACCGTCGCATTCTTGTAGTAATGGCTAATCAATAGTTTTTGCGACGGTTTCGGCTGACACAAAAAAAGGGAAAAAAAATGACATTTTTAGTGACGATGTTGACTGCCATCGCAAAAAACCTTTTTTAGCGACGGTATTTGCTGTCGCAAAAAGTATTATTAGCGACGGTCTAAAACGTCGCCAAAAAAGTAGTATTAAGTTAATACCGTATTGGCAACAGTTTAAACCATCGCAAAAAATTTATTTGCGACAGTTGAAACCGTCGCAAAAGATTGGAACTAATATGTATATGCGACATGTTAACCCGTCGCTAATAAAATATAAGGAAATGAGAATTACATTAGCGACGGTTTATTATTGTCACAATAAAATTATTTTTTATAAAATCATATTTTATTAAATATTTCCTATACAAATTATTAATATTTTTAAAAATACATCCACATCCATATCCATATCCACATCCACATCCACATCCAAATTCACATTCAAAAAATCATATACCAAGAATAATATATGTACCTTGTAACAATTGTCAATCAAATATTATTTACAAAAATATATAAAATAACCTCTAACAATACTACACTGTGCTTGGTTATTATTTTTCAAAAACACTTTTCAGAAAATTCTACTTTCTTATTTTTCGTGTTTTTTTGTTTTTACTGAATTTTTTTAATATTTTGAGCAATTTTTTTAATTTTTAGACATACCTAACATAAATATACCTAAAAAGTAAAAAAAAAAAATTGAAAACAACCTTTTAAAAATTCACTAAATACCAAAAATACAAAAAAAAAAAAAAAAATACAAGAATTCAGTACAGTTTTTATATTTTTATGTATTTATTAATTTTTAAAAATATTTTTTCACAATTTTTTTACTTTTTAGATACATCTAAGTAAGGTGCATCTAAAAAAATAAAAAATATATTTAAAATTTTAAAAATATTCACTAAAAACAAAAAAACACGAAAATCAAAAAACTCAATTTTCTTAATTCAAAAAACTCAAACCAAACACACTGAATAATTTTTGAAATTCAAGAACTCAAATTTTTAGTATCGACAATAGAAATAAAAAAATAAAAAAATAAAAACAGCTATAATGTAGTTTGGTTTGATATCAATAGTAAGCTCCCATATCGACATGCAAAGATATCACGTACTCAAAAGGTTTGCATCTGCAAAAAGAAACAAAACAAAAAAAAAAAATCATCATTTACAACATAATTATTTTCAAGCTTACAGAAAATGTAAAACATTTGATGTTTTTTTCAATAAATAAATAAATAAATAAATAAGATTGTAAACTCTAATATCGATATGCAAAGATATCATCACGTACTCAAAAGGGTTACACCTGCAAAAAAAAAAACCAAAAAAAACAAATCATTTACAATATAATTAATTTCAAGCTTACAGAAAATGTAAAGCATTTGATATTTATTTCAATAAATAAATAAATAAGATTGTAACATATACATGAATCGAGCGCCACACAATGTATCTTTCCACAACTTCTCCAACTGTTCTTAGACATCGGGATGTTGTTTCCAAAACAGCGTTCGATTGTTCGCTTTTAAAACAAAAACTTTGTAAAATTCAGGGCCAATTAGAACTCCATCAATTTCGCACAACGGATCGACACTAATAAGAAGTCCCTCCGCCAATTGGACTCTTGGTATTACAAAACTCTCCAAAGAAATTTTAATTACATCCTACAATGATGATAATATCATTAAAAATAGGCAATGATTGTACACATTGAGCTATAATCTATAACAATAATCGAATAAACACAAAAAGAGTTTGTAAAGAAGAAGTTTTCATCGAGTTCCGTCTTCTCCTACAAGTCATGTGTGCCAAGTATGTTGCGCGTGTCAAGTTTCGTTGACATCCGAACCCGTTTAAGCATTTTAGTGTGTCAACCGGTTTAGAGTTATTAAGTAACAAGTTTTTATATGTGACCTAAAGTATACATAGTATATGATACTTTCCAAAATTGACATCAAGTATCAAATACATGAAGGAATCCCTTATAAACTTATCTGTACTTGATAGCTTACCAACATCAATTAACCCCCTAACTATCCAAACTTAATTATAATAATAACACATAAATGACATCATGTAATGGAGAGGGATCCCAATCCCCTACAAAATAATGTACACTTGCAACCATCTCATGTATTACAGTTCTTTCGATTCATATTCCAAAATATAGTCTAATTGAAAAACACTAAAACAAGAAGCAAGAATGAATCAATATAGTACAATAGGGCAGATCATCAAGATGTCATTTGACTCAACAAGTTACTCAAACTTCTCAAAGTCCCAATTCCCAAGCTAAAAATTGTCAAAAAAAAATAGGCCCGTCATAGTACATCAAAAAAAAGTCAGCCAGTTCAGCTCATAAATTTATGGTACATAGTTTCATTTTTTTCAGCTTCTTATTTCATACAATGATCATAAGTTAGGATTGATCCAAGCTTGAGCAGTATGTTTGGTTCATATAGTATAGCGAAAGGCATTCACATTTTTCGATCTTCTAAAATTGGTAAACCGAAAAAATGTCTCCTAGAGAAAAAAAAAACCTGATGCAGCAGCTCCCACCGGCAATCACAAAGAGCTTTCCGTCACTGCAATGTCAAAAATGTACAAATAGTTTGAGTTATGGGGTGGCCTAATGCATTAGACCACAAGATTCTAAACCTCGGCCAGTCACCGTGCCTTGGAATCTGAAAGTAAGCAGGATAATCATCAAAGTACAAACATCAACTGTTAGTGATAACTGTGTCAAAGTGGTACTATAAGCTATAAATAGTGATAAATTAAGTATTAACCTTAGTTGTGCATGAAGCAGGGCCATATAAACATTTCTAAGATTGGGAGTGCTTATGTGAGCATGTATATATTTTATATATGAAATATATACTAACAAAAAAGTCAGTTTAGTTGTAATATGTACTAAATACGCATTTTACATATCTTCATACACTTATATATTTTTATACACTTTTCATATATTTCAATACATTTTTTACACATTTACCAACATTAAACATCGCTCAAGGGCAGTGGTTAGCATTTCCTATAAAAAAAAATACCGACTAAAAGTTAAGGCCAAATGAGTCAGCCAATTAATTTTAAGCCACAATTCAAACTGCGTCAAGTTGGGCTTCCAACTAGCAAAAGAATTATTAGAAAGCTGTGAACCGGAGGATGAAACAGATTCAGTTTTAAAGAAAACGGGTGGTCTCTTTGTTTTCTAAAGTTTAGGAGGTGGGGTTGGAGGACATGGGCTGGCAATATTAGAACTTTAGAAGATTTGATATCCAAAACTTAGCAATACCCTTACAAGAAGATTCATCATCCTCGTTTTCCGAAACATTGCTCTCGCAGTAAGATTTAATGTCCAAAATTTTACACTGCTCTTACAGTGCATTTTAATGTTTGTGTTTCTTTCAGTTTGGGGGGAATAGTTGGAGGATGTGGGCTAGCAATCATAGGATATTCTAATATTTGAAGTCAAAAACTTACAACTGTCCTTGTGGGAAGATAGATCATCCTTGTTCTCTGGAACATTTTGTTCCAAAAACAGTTGAACTGTTCTCCAATAGCGATCTCCACCAGACAGCCATGTGTCCATATGCATGCCATTAGGAAAATCCACAAAGATGCATCGACTGTTATGTGCAACAGCTTTAGCATATAGCATTTGCATGTGCGGTGGAGGAACCATTTCATCTTGCAATCCAGAGAGGAAAAGGTTTGGCTGTTTGATCTGCAGACAAAAAAGAAAACAATGGTGTGATGCACAAATCACATGAGTAGACACAAAGGCAGAAAAAGGTAAACGAAGGAGCAAAAGACCATTAAACTCGAACATGTCGCTTCTAGGGTGTGCTTGGATCTTAGATTTGAGGAAAGACTTGGGGAAGGAAAAGAAAAAGGGAAAAGATATGGAAAAAAGTTGAAAGTACAACTAAATTTTTCTCTCTTTTTTAGTTGGGTAAGGAAAATGAAAAGAAAATGAACACGTATTTGTTTAAAAAAAATCCTTTTGTACCTACAAAAATGAGAATGCATAAGTAATTCCATTTCCCTTCACTTTCTTTCCCTTGATAAATCCAAATCCAACAGACTTAGAGACACCAGTGAGGTAAATTTTCAACATAGCAATAGGAATCTCAATATCAAAGCAAAATTGAAAGTGCAAGGGTCATGCAAAATTTGGCTATTCAAGAACACTAAACTATTACTGATACTGAACAAAATAAGATAATAAAATAAAAGAATAAGACGTCATTAACTTTAACAGAAAATTACAAAAATTTCCGAATGGCAACATACATGCAATAACATGACATATGTTAAGCTTATAAGTCCCAGTTTTACTTTAGGTCTTGCCAACAAGTGCCCTAAGGCCATTGATTAACAAAGCTTAAAATAGTTATACATTTTTTGTAGGAATGTAGGCAGTGGTTATCATCAATTTGATAGAAAAGATAAAGAATGTACAATCAATTTAAACTCCTTAAAAAGTGCTCTTAGGGTACACATTAACAAAATCCTTTATTTTTATTCACTTTCAAACTTAACATTGATGTGAGTCCATGCCAATCATAGATTAGTATAATTAAAGTTTAGAGAACAAAAAAAAAGTTCTTCACAAGACAAGAATTTAGTAGTCATTCCTCATTCAGGTACACCATTAGGTGTCCATACAACACAGTTTAAAAGTCTTACACAAGTAAAATCTAAAGCTCTACCAACTTGTTGCTTACCTGGCCAATTACATCAATCGTACTCCATGGAGAACGAACAAGAGAATTAAGAACCTTGGGACCATTTGAGCTACTACTTCCAATAAACCATTTCAGAAAGGATAGAAGAACTCCAGCCATGTCCAAAATAGATGTAACAATGTTCTCCAGTATCAGTCCGGCAACCTGCAAAATTAGAGAACCAAACAATCATGTGCATAAAAGATGGGCATTCAGTAGATGGATTTTTACGATCATAAAAATAGATTTAGTTCATTGAAATAGACAAAACAGCATGAATAAAGACAAAAATTATATGGCAGAAAAATAAAGATGTGATAGAACCTTTTTTTTTTTTTTTTTTTGATCAGCAAAAAGAATCTTTATTGATGGAATCATATAAAAGATAGAGTACATCAACAAAGAGGAGCTCGGAGCTACATTAAGCTCGGAGCTCCAGTTGGAGAGAATCCAACACAGAGAGAAAACCAAAAAAAAACAGAAGCAGTATACACTACAGAACCAACAGAGCAAACAGCAGCATACGACAGAGAAGGCAGCCACCAAACATATTTCCAGCTGGTTGCACACCACTCAGCACCCAAAACTGAAACAAAAGCCAAACTAAACCAGCAAACAGACCATTGAAAATGAAACTGAGTGGTCTATCAGCAGAACACCACAGAACTTCACTGAGATGAATCAGCAGGTCTATCAATAGAACACTCTGAGAGCCACCTAAACAGTAGAGGAATTTTTCTACAGATCAATATGTAACATTGGTTACTATATCTGAATTCAACTTTAAAGTGCCTATATAGTAAGTGGAGCACAAAGCAAACTTTCATCAACCCAACCAACACTAGAACTTAGAAACTACACTGCAGAACTAATATCAAACACATTCTA
Organism: Camellia granthamiana; assembly: GCA_036172215.1. NCBI lineage: Eukaryota > Viridiplantae > Streptophyta > Magnoliopsida > Ericales > Theaceae > Camellia > Camellia granthamiana. The sequence goes on along the minus strand of JAXFYN010000861.1, from coordinate 17,422 downwards.
ATTGCAGAAAACAGAGGCAAAACTTCAACACACACAGCAGAAAACATATTGCACAGATATGATAGAACCTTTGATATAAGAAAATACGTAAATATAAAGCTAAATGTTACTGGTGCCTGGCCAGAATACACCATTTAGTATTCATACAGATCAATAGAGTAATTCTTACGGGGACAAAAAAAAAAAAGGGTACAGCTTCTTAATCAACTAAGAACTAGGAGAAACTGAAACAAAATGCGTTCATCACATTCCTTTTGGCATGATCAATGTAGATATTAATGCAATAGAGAAGTAACGAATAATAAGATATTTGAATAAACTCATGACAGGATAGAAGCATGGAGTTGCCAATCTAGAGTTTTAGAAAAAGGCATTATCATTTAACAACAAAAAAAAACCTTCTTAGTATCCATGTTCAACATCTGGAGGATCTACTCAGCCAAGTTCAACCTCTTAATCTGTAGGTTCTGCACTTGTATCTCACCGAGTCTTGGAGTGCACCTTCACCCAGCCCTAAAGAAATAAAAAAATAAAAATACAAGGCAGGAAACAATAAATTTTATCCACACAAGCATCTGGTATGGACATGCCAAAAGTAGACTGCCCAAGAAAAAAATACCAAGATTTTACACTCTGAAATCAATATACCTGTTACTTAATAACAAGATTTTACACCAACAAATTCTTGAATTGATGAGCAGGGAGAAACAAACGATAGAAGAGTAGAGGAGAGCAGAGGAAAGCAAAGGAAGGCTATACCTGGATGCCGGAGGGAGAACCAGAGAGACGGTGTTGTTGTCGCCGCTAGAGAGCAGTTGTTGCCGCTGCTACAGACGCTGCTGTTGCCGCTGCTACAGACGCTGTTGTTGCCGCTGCAAGAGAGACAAAACGACGACTGGGTGAGAGGGAGGGTATGCGTGAGCAAGAGCGAAAGGAAAGAAGAGGGTTGGTTACCTAGACGTTGCTGTTGCCGGTGCAAGAGAGATAGAGTGACGACTGGATGAGAAGGAGGAAAAGAGCAGTGAGATTAGGGCTTTTTTTTTTTTTTGATCTGAAGAGATAACAGAGAATTTGGGAATATCGGGAAAGAGGGAGAGTGGGAGAGGGGGCTTTGGCGCGAAATTAGGAATTATTATTTGGGACGATATTAAGGCCGTCGCAAATGAAAGAGAAAAAAGCAAAATTTTGCGACGGATTGGCAAAAGAGCGTCGCAAAACAGGAAAAAAAAATAAAACCAGAAAAATTTTGCCACGTTTAACTTACCGTCGCATATAACCTTATTTTTTGCCACGGTCTAACTTTTTCCGTCGCAAAAACTATAAATTCCGTGACGGCACTTAAACCGTCGCAAAAAGCAAGCTTTTGCGACGGCACTTAAACCGTCGCAAATTGTTCCGTGTCAAATGCTCTTTTTTCTAGTAGTGCATATTGAATAGTACCCGTATCTTGTATCCGTATCCATATCCGTATCCATGTTTTCTAGGGTGGCAGATATAGGTGTGGAAGGGGAAGGGGGAGGGGGAGGGGGAGAAGGGTGGAAGAAGGGCTGGTGGTGGTAGTGCACAGGTGGCGAGGGGCGAGGTGGAGGTGGAGGTGGAGGTGGAGGTGGAGGGTAGAGTATGGAGGAGGGGCTTGGGGTGGCAGCAGGGTGTTGAAGGTGGGTTATGCAATTTTTTTGCTCTTTCTTTCTTTTATGTGTATGCTAAAGGAAAATCATCCATTGGGCTATTTTGATTCTTTTTTGGTGCTGCTGCGGTGAGTTACGAAAATATCATTAGCTACTAAATCAAACTTTGATGAATGAACTAAGTCTATGCCTAGTGGTAAATTGCGCCCCATTTCTCTCCTATTGTTTCTAATATTAGCTTTTTAGCAATTTTTTGGTTTGACAGTTTGACCAAATTTTCTTCTAACTTAATTAGTCAATGTTGCTAAACAGCTGTTGTGTGCTATGCTAAGCTTCGAAAGTATACACAGGTCTCTTCTATTATGAATCTGGATTCTTACTCAAGCTCTAGCTTCCTTTGCCAGTGTCACTTTTAATGCGATTAGTTTGGATTCCATGGTGGACTAAGCAGTACGTATCCCATGTTGGACTTCATCTCATCATTGTTCAGGTTCTAGTTAGGTAATCTGGGTTCCAGTTTTTCCGCCATTGAACTCTGATTTTCTGGACTTCCATGGGACAAAGTGGGTGTTTGTGTAGTGGATTTTTTTGTAGATTTTTTAGTTGTAGGATATTATTAGAGAACAAATGTTTTGTGTTTGGGAAGATGGTTGAATTTTTTTGTGATTGGATATGATGTTTGTGAGAGAAAAAGTGAAATGATTATGGGATTTGATGTGATATTTTGTTTATATTTATTTTTTAAAATTTTGTAAAATATTTGTCATGTAGTGAAAAAAATAAAAAAAAATTCAAAAACAAGTTTCCAAGCACCCCTAAGTACATATTCACTGTAGTTAGATAATCTGAAATGGAGCTAGGAGGCCTAAGGTAGTGTTCTTTAAAATATGGGCAGTGATTCACCCCCCGAATCCCCCGTTTTTCCCTTTCAAGTAAAAAAAAAAAAGAAAAAAAAAAGAAAACAGAAAACAAAAAAAAAAACAGTTTGCCATTTTTGGCAATTAGGGGGATTCGGGCTGCCATTTTTCGAGCTCCCCCGTTTTTCCCTTAAAATATTTCACCACTGCCATCTAATAATCTCTTTACATAAAAAAAGTGGGGTATCGCTACCCTGTGCACTGGGTATGATATTTTATGGCACAGACTTGGGTACGAATATTAGGCGTTGGAGCATATTTAGGGATTAGATATTTTAAAATTAAAAATTGAAGATACGTAATTATGTATTTAAATTTGAATATGGATTCGAGAATATGTTAAATAAATTTTTTTAAAAAAATTATTTATTATATAAAGGTAAGTTATATTATAAATATCTAATAAAAATTATTTTAAATATAAAATAAATTATATTATAATAAAATAAGAGGTTGTTTAGGATGACTTAAATAAATGTATTTTTTGTCTTTTTACGAAAAGATGTATAGAAAAGTAGAGAGGTGATGTGATGGAAAAAAGATAAAAAAATAGATTATTTGAGGTATGCCAAACTTGGCCTAAGTTAGGTTTATTTTATACATAAAAATTATATTATTTATGATATATTATATTATATATTAATATACTAATATTAGTATATAATATAATTTATATAGGGCTGGTTTGGGAAGTGAGTTGATTTTTAGAATTTTTGACTTTTTGACTTTTTTTTGACTATTTTAACTTGGGCTAAAAAGTTTGATTTGGGAAGAATTTTTTGATTTTTTTTTAAAGAAGAATGCAATGATTATAGATTTAATGTGATGTTTTATTTTTTATGATTAAAATAGCCTATCGTATCTTTTGTGACTAAAATAGTGAAAAAAAAACCACTTTAACTCTTTCCAAATGAAACAATAATATAATTTATATTATATACTAATTTAAATATAATTAAATAGATGAGAAAATATAACAGAGATCAGATAAGAAAGAAAAAGAGAGAAGTACAGATAGAAGAAGAGAGAGAGAGAGTGAGAGATCGTGAGAGGAGAGGAGAGGAAGAGGGAGATCGAGAGGAGAGGAAGAGAGATCGAGAGACGAGAGAGAAGACAGAGAAGGAGATCGAGCATCCAGCAAAAGTCGAAGCTGTCGAAGCAGCGACCAGAGGGATCGAAGTCGGCGACCGATGTCTTCGCCGTTTCGAAAGGCGACCAGGTTCTCTCTTGCTCTCTCTTTCATTTCTTTTGCTGTCTGTAAAGAGCCGTGTCCGAGAGAGAAGAGGCGAATCCGACACAGATCCCGCACTCGTGTCGTGTCGACACGGCTACTTCGCCCCAAATTGCCGAGTCCATGTAACGCATTTAATTACATCAAATATATCAAGTGTGGGTTACTTTGTTTGCTTATTGTATATTTTAACAGGTTTTATTTAGGTTTATTTTTTTTCCCTAACGATATCTTGACTGTATATATCTGTGTACATAGGTACACGTACAAGTATATATATAGATAAAATATGAAGCAGGGTATTGTTGTTAATTTTCTTGGACTTATGCATATGAATTGAAGATTTGCTTTCTCTCTCTCTCTCTCTCTTAACACACAACACACACACAACTGCACATGTGATTTCTTTGCTGATGTTCAATTGAATTTATGATCCTCGCCATCTTTTTGTTTCAAGATATAGTTCATATGTATTCTTTTGATTCTTTTAAATTTAATATTCATGGAGGAAAGTTGTTGGAGGCAATTCCTTTAGTATAGTTCCTTATCCTTGCACACGAGTCTAATAATTTTGCGTGTTAAATCATAGCAGTGGATTTAAACCAGTACACCAGAATATTCTGCTACAGTTACATTGAAGCTAAAGTTTCTACAAAACAGGAAACAACGAACTTGTTTACTGTCTGTCTCTATGATTTTAAGAATGTTGATTTTTATGTGTTATGTTGATTGCAGCATGGGGGAGCTAGAAGTTGAAAAGCATGCTGACTATATTTTATCAGTAGAAAAGGTGTGCTTACTGCAATTTTTCTTTAATTTGATGTTTTCTTTTTTCGAAAAGAACAGATTTGTAGCTAACTTGTTTCCTCATATCCATTCAAATTTTGGAAAATTTTCTTTCAGAAGAAGGATGATTTTGAATCTGTGGTGATGGAACATCTACGAATCAATGGAGCGTATTGGGGGCTGACCACTCTGGATCTTTTGGGAAAAATTGATGAAGTGAACTCTGAGGAGGTTGTTTCATGGGTCATGAAGTGCCAACATGAATCTGGTATGTGATAATGATATCATAGTTTATCTCATTCCAAATGTGAATTACTTCCATTTTTTTATTGATTAAATATGGACACGGTGTGAATTGTTATGTACCCCGTACAGTTCGATTTTTGAAAATCGAATTCTAATTACTTAACAATTGGAACTTATCTTCAAGGTATATGTTGCTTTAGAGCATATGATGATATATTTGTTCATATAGGTGGATTTGGTGGTAATATTGGACATGACCCACATCTACTGTATACCCTCAGTGCCATTCAAGTTTTAGCACTTTTCGACAAGACAAATATACTTGACATTGATAAGGTGTCAAACTGTATCCTTCAGCACGTGGTTTGGAGGGCTTCGAAATTTTGTGGCATGTTGATCTATCTTTTGACTACTTTGCTATGAAATATCCAAGTCTGCTTTCATCCAGATTCCAAATTTGGTTGATATATTCAACTGTGTTTCCAATATTATTCTTTCAGTTCTCTTATACAGCTACTGTCACACTTTGGATTCACAGGATCCAAGCCCGTGAGTAAAGAAGTAGAATAAACTGGATAATCAATGGGATAGCTGAATCATAAAGGAATTTAAAGGAACAAATGGAATTGAAAGGAGAAATAATACATTAGAACAAAATGGAACCCATAATCAAACTCCATTCTAATACATACATACAATGATTCAATAACTAACATGCATTCTATATTCAAAGCTATATGAGTCTTTTGAATATACAACATGGCGCGAAAATAATCATTCACTGTGTTTAAATGGCCCATAGGCTACTACAGCAAAATAGGGTCTAGCCCTTACAAATAAGTCACCCAGCCATACAAAACAAGGCCTTAGGCCATCAACAATAAGAGAGCTCATAGCCACATCCAAAGTTCTACACGAACTCATGGTCGTGGTAAACACTTGAAAAGAGTTAAACAAGAAGCGATGAACGTATAGTCCAGTAAAGAATGCTTCTACTCTAACTATATGAATTCACAATGCATATGATCATGATGTTGTACATTATACATAACAAGATTTGAAACATAATTTCATTTCAAAACAGTCATTTATACTTTCACAAGTTCCATTTGAAATGCAAGTTTCCAATTTGCAAAACATGTCCAGTTAGTTAAGATGAATTCCTAGGTTGTGGATCTGCTAGTGGTCTATCACAAGATCTACCTAAACACCTTCACTTTATCGGTTGCTAGCTGGAAGGAAATTAGTACCATACCTACTCCGCATGGATTTCTTGTCTTTCACTTTGGAGTCTCAACCCAACTTAACAATCTCATCAATCTCTATACACTAACCTCGAATTCACCGTTATCTAGAAATCCATTTCATTCTCAAATCCATCTTCTTTTTTTTCAAAAGTTCAATCCACGGTTCTCAAAACCAATTCATTTCCAAGGATACAATTCCAAGTTCTAATTCTCAATTTTCAATTCAACCAAGTCCAAATATTTCAAGCTTTCGAAACAATTCTTGACTTTTCATGACTTATAAAATTTTCATGAGGATATATATCATGATCCAAGAGGCGCGAAACGGGTGTTATTATGAGAAGATTCTACAATTTATAACATGATGGTGATAAACCACAATTTCATCAAATACTGCTCAAATGATAAATTAGGGTCTTGAAATAATTGGGGCTTTGCTTTTGGGTGAAATAATTGGGGCTTTCAATTTAACACAATGTACAATGATATATTCTCAAAATAATGCAATGAGGAGGAGGAAAACATCAATTATTCTCAGCCATCATTTAGAAACCCTAACTTGTTAGATGGATGCATGAGAAAATGGTTATGATTTTGTATAAACAAACTATCACAAAAGTGAAGAGAAACCAAACCTTAGCTTGAGGAAAATGAGTGAAAACCAGCTCCAATCGGATGACTAGAAAGAGCTTGATGAGTAGAGAAACTTTGGTTCTTGGACTCTTGGCAAAATGCCCCTCCAAGTGCTTCGAATCAAGGAGTGAATGTAGAGAGACATGGGAGTAACAGAGGGTGTAGTAAATCATAAATGAGAAAAAGAGGAAGTCTGATAAAGTTATAAAGCAATAACTAAGCAAAATGCAGCGTTTAAACAAGTGAAAGCGTGACCTGAAGAGTGGCCGGACGTCTGCCCAGTTGACTGGCCTGCCTAGAAATTCTCAACATGCTGCCCCTGAATCAGAAATTTAAATCAGTTCGACAATTCCCAACTCAATAAACATAACATTATGAATACAATACAACAGGTATTACCAAATAATATGGTCATTACAAATACTACCTTAGTAATTCAGATATGGAAGGGTAACCGAAAATAAAAAGGCTACTCCGTAAATGTTCCAACATTGACTGGACTGATTATTAAAAAATGTAATTGATGGTAAAAAGACCATCTCTATAATTTTATTTTATTTTATTTTTGTTATACTTGATCTTTAATCAGACATCGCTGGGCTGCAGAATGAAGATGGATCCTTTTCAGGTGACATGTGGGGTGAAGTTGATACACGGTATTAGATTTCCCCAACTGACTTGTATTTTCTGCATCCTCTGTTTATCTTGTATTTTCTGCGTCCTCTGTTTATCTTCATGTGGAGACATTATAGCCGGAACTATTCTTTCTATAGGTTCTCTTATATTGCAATTTGTTCTCTTGCCCTGTTGCATCATTTGAATAAAATTAATGTCGACAAAGCTGTAAAGTACATTGTCAGTTGCAAGAATCTGGATGGTGGATTTGGATGCACACCTGGTGCAGAATCTCATGCAGGACAAAGTACGCCGTGCATATTATGCTTTGTGTTTTAATATATGATTCTTGTTTCTGATTACTACTGAGTTAATCATGCTGGTGAATCATCCCGACTGTGAGTTTGTCTCATTTATAAACCTATTGAAGTTAGAATGTTCTTCGATTTTATACGTGCGAGTTCTTGATTATTTTTCAAACTGATTTTCACATTTGTAATTTTATCTGGTTTGTTTGACAGTTCGTTTATTGTCTTATGTTAGCATTAAAGTAAGGGTTGTGGAATTGATCTGGTTGTGGGATTGAACTAAAAAGAGTAGAATAGTCGGAACACAAGTAATTATGTGATTTTTGTCATTCTTTTTGCTGGCTTAAAGCAAATTGCACTTGAGAACACCTTCTGTACTCAGTATTTATAGCTAACTCGGGAGCCACAAAGGGACCTACAGTCTGGAAAATACTCTGCCTACTAGATAGCACAACTTTAGCAATGGCTGTAAGAAATTGGTTGAATTTATAATGTACTGATTCTACTTCTAGATGACACTTTTTGCTATTCTTCAAATAGGCATTCTTTCCTTAGTTGCACGAAATGGGAGCGGGAGCAGGGCGATTTAGAAGAGTCGTAGGTTGAAAGCACTTATATATATTTTTTTTAATATTTTTAATGAGTATATTCATGAATGGGTAAGAGTAGTACCGATAGAAGATAAGTTGAGAGAGAATAGATTGAGATAGTTTGGTTTGGTTATATATAACGAAGATCAAGAGAGCAGTAGTGAAAAGACGCAATACAATGACGATAGATGGAAGTGTTAGGGGAAGGGGCAAACCTAGATTGACGTGGGTTAGTGTAGTAAATAGAGATATGAATCTCCTCAATTTGACTAACCAAATGGCTGTTGATAGAGTCGAGTGGAGAAAAAAAATTCATGTAGCCGACCTCATTTGATGGGACTTAATGTTTTGTTTTGTTTTGTTTTGTTTGGTTTAAAATTTTTTAATTGACATATATATGTTATAAATGAGATTTAATTTTTTTTATAATATTTAATTAATTAAATACAACATAAAAAATACTTTTTTAAAAATGAATAGAAAATAAACATTCATTTTAAATATAAAAAAAATTAATTAGTTAGGTGGAATTTAAAAGTAATGAAATTGTAATATAATCTGTAAATAAATTAGTTAGGTGGAATTTATATGTATTTGTGCAGTGGACATCCGGCAAGACAGATTTCATTAATTGTAAAAAGAGAAGTTAAATGAAAAGATATTAATTTATAATATATAAAGGAAAATTAATAAATTTAAGTTTTAGACTTTTCAGTCTCTTATTACGAACGAAGAAAAAGCCGTGTGTGTGTGTGTGAGAGAGAGAGAGAGTGAGAGAGAGAGAAAGAGGGAGTCTGGCAACGATTGAGAGAGGGGGGGGGGGTGGGATTTTGCTTTCAACAATCGAAGAAGATGAAGATCAAAGAGCTTGCGAAGCAAATACATGGAAGAAGCTCCACTTTCGTAGCCCTAATCGCAAGACTAGATCAGGTTTTTCTTTTCCTCGCTTCTCTCTCAATAGAAACGGGATTCCCTCTCAATAGAAATGCAATTCTTACACATTTCTCTCTAAGAAGCGTAGAATCGCGTTCTTAGAAAGAAATGTAACTTGTTGGTGCGATTCCTGCTACTAAGATTCTTCCAATAAGAATTCTGAGAGACAAACTTATTACTATGAACTAAGTTAGAAGCACGCAGCTGTAATTAAAACTAAAGTCTCCTGTGTGGGACTCTCAAAGGAAAGAGAGTTCTTAGGAAAAGATCCTTTGGCTAATGATGGTGGAAGCCATTTCCTCTGAACTTGCTTCTATTGCACTCTCTTATTTATTTCCTATAGCTTGCTTTTATTGCAGTTCACTTGCTTTTTTTATCTTTAGTGCTGTAAGAATTGGATTATTTGTTTGGGAGGCTAAACCAAAGAGCACCATTAGTGGAGTAAATTGTCAAAAAGGCATTTCTTTTTTATCCTTTGTAGTGCACCTGAAAATACTTCTCTGTGAATTGCCTACTTTAGCAATCTCAACATGAAATCATTTACATGTTGAACAATTCTCAGATTACTTTTAATTTTAACTTTGTCATGGTTGCACTGTTGGCGGTTACTTCCTTTGGCCATTCTTACAAGAAATAGTGAGGCATGTAAACAATCCTCACTGGGAGCCACCCTTCACCAAAAAAATATGCCTAGAGGACCTATGAGACCAATTTTTCCCTCTTGAAAAGCTACAAGTCTTGCATGAAGCGTTCTGGTTGCATCAGCCATAATCTGCAATAAAGCTAAAATAGAAAGCTCTTTTATTGGGAAAACCAGTTGGCAATCATTCAAGAAATTGGAAATTCTGAAGGAAGCCCAAATATTCTGACAAGAGTTGGCCAACATGATGAGCATGTAATGTTATCAATATGCTACATGAGTTAGAATCTGCAATACTTGTCAGTGGGTTTGTTGAAACTTATGATTTGTGTGCTTATGCTTGGGCTGCCTAAGAGATTATATTGTTGAATTTTCATGTTTGTTGCAGAATGAGGCAATGATCTAAAGAGTAAATGGATATCAGATAAAAATAAGTAAATGTAAGAAACAAATGGACAGTAGAAAAAAACGATTCCAATAAGACATGATCTTTTGAGTGAAACAAATGGACAGTAGATAAAAACGATTCCAACAAGACATGATCTTTTGAGTGATTATGCAATCAGTCTATTAAGTGTATTGGAAATTTCTCTATGAAGAGTAAACAACTCTTTAAGATTTTCATTTGAGTTAATAGTAATTGATATAGCTTATGGTTTGTATGAATGTTTGAATTCTGAAATTAGACTAAAAAATTACACTGGTGGTATGGCCATTGTAACTGCAGTTTTTTGTTGTGTGGGTGCTCTTGCAATAACCGGTTCTCTACATCATATTGATAAGAACCTCCTTGGGTGGTGGTTGTGTGAGCGACAAGTTAAATCTGGAGGTCTAAATGGGCGTCCTGAGAAGCTTCCTGATGTAGGTTATTCTTTTGAGAAATGCTATGTATCCCAAATATTCTACCAAACCTCTCACATGGAGTGGGACTCACACAAATCCACATGTTTGTGGGTCCCACACCCATGTAAGAGGTTTGGTAAAGTATTTGGTAGAATATTTGGGATCCCTATCATAACTCTATTCTTTTTGAACTGAAGATTTTTCTTTGAATATTTGTGTAATTTTTATTACTAGAGCTTCTACTTCACTGTAGGTCTGCTACTCATGGTGGGTCCTTTCTAGCTTGATCATCATTGACAGAGTTCATTGGATTGACAAGGAAAAGCTTGTTAAATATATCTTGGACTGTCAGGTTAGAATCTAAATATTCCACTTTCAGTCTGGAAAATTCCACAATGATGACCAGTCAATTTCTTCTCATGTCACTATTCCATATCATTTGTGGTTTTACCTTTAGATCGTATGTTGAAAAATGCAGGATAAGGAGAAGGGAGGTATTTCGGATAGGCCAGATGATGCTGTTGATGTCTTTCATACATATTTTGGAGTTGCTGGTACGTAACATTTGGGTCTCTTTCTTTTGTATTTTATTCCATTTTAATATTATATGTTTTTTTTTTTGGGGGGGGGGGAGGGGGGGGGGGGTGTGGAGGGAGGGTATTCTCATTCTCACAAGTAGGTTCGTTCATTGGTCGAGTCTGTTCAGGTTCATAGTTAACCCGCTGCCCGAACCGACTATATGCGGTGGAAGATTTGGTTACCTGCATTCGACTAAAATAAGATTTGAAATTGACCGAATCAGCTGACCGTTGGCTTCTTTGAAACCATCCATTCATGTTTTTTTTTGGTTCAAATCGGTTGGTTTGGGTGGGTGATTCGGGTATTTGAACAGTCCTACTCTCAAGTATGTTGTACATGATGAAATTCTGTTGTAGTTATAATAGAAATTAATGTCCAAAGTTCAAAAAGGTGTTATTGTGGCTCTCCTTGAGACAAAGTGATGTAGAACGCTATATATAAAGAGAAAAGAGAAGAAGAGGAGCACAACCCTAATACAAAAGGTTATAACAGATAGATGCTGAAATGTACCCATTCAGGGCGCCTAAAATACATTTGTTAGTCCCTGAATTATTGTTACTTGATAGTTGTAATGAGTTTGTATATGTGTACGTCATTTAGGCTTGTGAGATGAAATTAACCTTAAATTGAAGTATTTGAAACCCGAGACATAAGGTCTAACCCAATTTTAAAGGCTCGGAAGATGTAAATAATTTGAATCAAGCAATAACCTTATACTTAATGTCAATGATCCCAAAATTGAATAATACAATGCAAACCCTAGAATTTATAAGTCTAAGGAAAACTAATCAAAATAGGAAGTTAAATCCTTGTTATTTGCAAACTTAATCCTAATAAAATAAGAAATTAAATATTGCTAGTATCTTAATTAACTATAAATATAAATATTAAAACATAAAATGATGAATAAGAATTTGGCCTCGAGTTCGCTCTGAAACATTGAACTCTTCCGTACCAGCGAATTGCCTGATCTTTGTTTCAGTGCAATGAATCCCTATGATTAAGCTGTTGAGGAGGCTCACCAAACATGAACTGAATGCATGGAGGAAATCTTCAACACCAATAAAATCAATTCCTTCGAACTTGAACAAGTAATCAATTGGTGGTGTATGAATAGGATTTAAGAAGTGCAACTTGAGGTTCAAATCTTTTGCTATGAGCGTTGTCTGTGTGAAAGCGGCTTCTTAAACATCTGAATTTTCTTCCAAAAGAATTTCACTGTCCTCATGTTGGAATGGCTTGATCAACAATTTCCACATGAACTTCACAAGCACTTTGAGGAATGTTTGAAATATTTCCTAAAACATGGGCCCACAATTTATTCAAAATTGGTTGTATTTGATGCTTCCCATTCTATCTGTCACTTTCAACATTGATCTATTTCTTGTTACTCTAGAGAAAATATTTCAATTTTTTAATATAATTAGGAATTATTCATCATGATGTCAAGGACAAGACAAAGGGAATTAAGAAGGAAGAGATTTGTTAAATATTTATTTTTTGTCATTTATTTAAGTGCAGTTGGGTCTATTTGAAGAACAATGGCTGGACTTGACTGGTTCTGGGTGAAATAGGTTTGGTTAGTGCTATTTTGGGTTTGGGCCTAGTTTAAGTTGGGTAATAGTTTAAAGCTAGGTTTGGGTTTGATTATGGGCTGAAGTATTGATGGAGAGAAGTGGCAACGTAATACTAAAGTCTATAAACAGCGTGGCAAAGAGGCTTCTAAGGCTTAAGTTTTGATTTGGCATGTGTTGGATGATTCTGGGCCCACTTGGGAACTAGAATAAATTAATTTGAGGCTTTCCTCTATTTATATTTATGTTTTAGGGTCAAGAGTATTTTTGTAATTTGCAGAATTTCTGGAGCAGGTCTCAATAAAGGGTCGTGGGTTGACCCATGGGTCTTGGTATTGGTTTAATATGTTTATGAGTCTTATTTGATATTAAATAGGTTTTAGAAAAAGATTTTGTAGTAATTTTATTAGTTTTCTATTTTGGTCCTAGTTGGTTAAGGAAGTCTTCTAGTCTTATATAAAGCAATCTATTGCTTCTAATAAAATAACAATCAGAATTTATATAATTTTCAGAGCTATGAGCCTCTTTAGGGTTTGTGTGATGCAGCCCAACCCTATGTGTGGTGCCTAAGAGATTCTAGGAGTGATTCTTAGTTCTTTTCATCTTTTTCTCTTTTCCTATTGCCTTTGTTCACAGATTACTACTTCCAGCCCATAAACAGTCTTTCTTCTGTCACAAATTCTTGTTTCCTTCAGCCCAAACCATTCATAACTAAACCCTAACTTCCCCTAGCTTTATTTCACTAAACCTAACCCTAGGTTAGCTTAAAACTTGCTTCAAACCAGCGTGTGCTGCATCAAGTATTGGGCTGGTTTTATTTTTGGCTAATTTTTTTCTCAGGCTGCTGGATCTCTTTTTTTTTTTTTTTGTGTGGGCTGAACTGGTTTGTATTTTGTGTTGGGTTGGGTCGAGGCTGGGTTGGTTGGGCTTGAGGGAGTAGTATGTGATTGGGCTTAAATAAAGGAATAAGTAAGTGGGGTTGGTCTGAACTGGGTGTTTGGGCTCATTGGCTAAATCAATTGGCCAGTTGGGGAATTGGGCTGATTTTTTTATTCGGCTTGGGTTGGGGTGTATGGGTAGCTGTTTGGATTTGTGGGGTGTTTGGCTGCTAGCGTTGGGCTTGAGTAATAAAGGGCTAGTTGGGTTTTGGGCTAAAGGTGGATTTTAATAGTTTGGGTTCCATTGTAAGATGGGCTGGTTGAGTGGACCTGGTCAAAAAGATAATGGGTTGGGCTTAGGATTATTTGAGTGGGAGTGTTTACAGGTCAGGTTTAAGGGTTAAGAGTAACCTGTTGTCCTGGTCGTCATCTTTTTAATTGATTGATCAGCGAGATGATGGAGAAAACTCACCAATGATGGCAAGGAGGCTGGACACAACGATGATCAATGGTGAGCAAGGTTTTAAAAAGAGGCCGCAACCATTACGTAACGGCAGTGTGACTGAGATTCACAGGTGTATCGGCCGCTATAGCGGTCGGTGCCGTAACGGCCTGTTATGCACCGTTACGTAACGGTTCCGAATTGCTTTTTTCGAAAAAACGCGCAAAAAAAAAAAAAAAAAAAAAAAAAATTTGAAAATGAGGGAAGAGAGATAGAGAGAGAAGAGGGAAGATGGAGGAACAAGAGATAGAGAGAGAGAAGAGGGAAGATGGAGGAACAAGAGATAGAGAGAGAGAAGAGGGAAGATGAAGAATATGTTATTGATTTGTTGAAACTATAAGACCTATGCTATTGTATTCAGCTGCTATCACTCAACCATTTTGTTTGTGTGTCTATCTATATATTGTTTGAAAATAATAATAATAAGTGTGGTCATTATCTATTTGGCTTGATTAAAATATATATATATATATATATTTAAGCTTTTATTTATTATCTTACTTTTGTCATTGTTTATCTTATATATAATAGTTAGTGATTGATTTCTTGTATAATATAAAGTTATTAATTATTAAAATAAAATGTAAAAAACTCAGTTTATAGTGATTTAAAAATACGAAATATATTGGATCAAACTTAAAAATTTACAAAAATTGATCAATATTTATTTTAAAACCCAATAAATATGATTATGGAAAAAAAATGTGCGTATCGGTAAGTTTTTTTCAAATTGTGCGAAAAATAAAAAAATTCACAGTTCCGGTAACCGCAACCGTTACGCTACGGCCTTTACACCCCGCAACCACAATCGCATCACCGCCACCAGTACGGCAACCGCAACCGCTTTTCAGAACCTTGATGGTGAGGGTTGACGGCAATGGAGATTTGTGAAGAGATCGAGGCTCTGACTAGATCTGCAATCACCAAATCCCTACAGCGTTGACTCTTATGCGGCAGTGAAATGGATGGAGTGAATGACGATGATGGTGGAAGAACCTACAGTCAATGAGAAGACTGCAATGATAATAATTCAAGGAACATTGTCAAAATACGACGATGGATATGCTAACTTTGATTTTAGCATTGATGGGACTATAGTGGGTTGCCGCTGGAGATGGTGGTAGTTGGCAGCCGCAATGCAGGGAAGCTTGTGAATGATGAACCTAAAAAAATGAGTGCTTTTAGAAAGAGAAGAGAACGGTGATAAGATCTTAGGCTCTAATACCAAAATGATGTAGAACTCTATAGAGAAAGAAAAGATAGGAGGAGAGGGCCACAACCCTAACACAAACGGTTACAAACTTATATTCAATATCAATAGTCCCTATACGGACTAAGACCATACAAACCTTATTATTTATAAGTCAAAGAAAACCTAATCAAATGGGAAATCGAATTCTATTCACTTTGTTTGGTTCCATTTTTCTAAAAATACTTTTCAGAAAATTTTACTTTATTGTTTTTTGTGTTTTTACTGAATTTTTTTAATATTTTAAGCAATTTTTTTTTTACTTTTTAAACATACCTAATATAAATATACCTAAAAAGTAAAAAAATTGTGAAAAAAATCTTTTAAAAATTCACTAAATACCAAAAATACAAAAAAAAAAAAAAAAAAAAAACGAGAATTCAGTACATTTTTTGTGTTTTTATGTATTTATTAATTTTTTAAAATATTTTTTTACAAATTTTTTACTTTTTAGATACATCTTAGTAAGGTGCATCTAAAAAAGTAAAAAAATATAGTTAAAATTTTAAAAATATTTACTAAAAACAAAAAAATACGAAAATCAAAAAACTCGATTTTTAAAAAACTTAATCCAAAAAACTCAAACCAAACACACTGATTAATATTTGAAAACTTAATCCTAATAAAATAAGAAATTAAATATTGCTAATATCCTAAATTATTATAAATAAATATAATATTAAAACATAAAATTACAAAATAAATAAAATCTCGAAGCCAACATTAACACTCTGTTTGGATCATGAGATGAGAAAAGAAAGTAAATGATTAGAGTTTCTTTGATTGGTGATAAAAAAATAAAAATAAAAAATAAAAAATAAAATTATTGTAGTTTCTCACATTCCTGTTTGGATGGACAATCACTAAAAAAGGATACATGTGTCTTTTTATTTTGTGTTTTGTACTTAGAGGGGTAGTTTAGATATTATCAATTTTTTATAAAGAATAATTTTGGTTTCTCAGCAAATCTCACCACTTTTGGTAGTTTGGTGTGAATTGTTTTTTTCACTGTTTCTCTTCCTTTCTCATCATTACTCACCTCATTCTCTTCGTTTCTTTTGTTTTCTCACCAAACCCCTCAATCCAAACGAAGTGTAAGTGCTCACATTCTACATCAATAGGCTAACACAAAATGCATTGAGGCTTTGATTTTTAAGTGATACTTTTCAAAGGCTTGCGTGCCACACTTAGGTTTGCTCCTCAGGTGCGCCTTGTATGCTTTTACCCATAAGCATGAGAGGAGTACACATATGGAGAGGATGTCTTGGGCTGTTGTTAAACTTAGTCTCATAGATGGTTTAAACATTAAAAAAAAAAAAAAACCCCTCTCTCATAACTATATTCCATGGAAGAAATTGAGTAAATTACGAACTTACCAACCAAGAAAAAACACAAGGCACAGGTTCAAGTGAGAAGTTCAATAACTAAAACTAAGAATGTCTATTTCACCTTCGATGAAAGAAAACTTCATTATCTGCAGTGAAACATTCAATGGCTTGAGGAGAAAGTATTTACACCTATATATTTATTTTTTTTAATTATTTAAAAATATTTATTTGTGTAGTCTACATATAAAACCACACAATTCGAAATGCTTACGCCTCAATGCCTTTAGGCTTATGCCTCGCCTCATGAGGGGGGGGGGGGGGGGGAGGAAATGACTGCAATGGTGATATTATGTCATCATTAACACATGATATCACTATCCAATAACATGTTACCGTGTAACCCACAATGTATATGTGGCAATTACTAAATTTTTATGAAAAATGTAGTTACATCTTAGAAGTGGGGTTCACCCTCCATACGTAGTTCTACTATTGCTTAGTAATACCACGTATCAATGATGACGTGGTAACCCAATGATATTGAATTTTTACTCATGAGAGATAAAACGCCTCGCGTTACACATTGGCCTTTTAAAACTTTGTTCATGTCTTAATCTTAGATGGCATTGCGAGTTGGTTGACCGTGGTGTCGATGGATAGCTGGCCTTAGTAAGAGCTGACAACACTGCCTAACA
>JAXFYN010000860.1:46137-87387 GCA_036172215.1 Camellia granthamiana | reverse complement strand
AGACCGAAGAGCAATTGATGCGGCAAGACGCTTGCCTTTCTTTAGTATAATTCCCCACTTTTACACAATACTGCCATTGCTCTTCCTGCACTCAAACTTTCCCTCACTTTCCCATGAAAAAAAGCACACAATCACACCAAACACACACAACAAGATACACATATTCTATATCATAGGAATTCCTAGAGAGAGAAAGAGATGGGGGACAGCAACAGAAGGCTGTGTTGGTCTTCAACACTACAACAAAAACATATTTAGTGGCACTACACTAGTGGCATATTTTTAGAAAATGCCACAAAAAATGATATTTAGTGGCACGTTTTTGAAAAATGCCACAAAATGACAAACATAAAAGGCTCTAGTGACATTTCAATGAACAAGTGTCACAAAACTACAACAAAAACAGACTTTAGTGGCACTACACTAGTGGCATATTTTTAGAAAATGCCACAAAAAATGATATTTAGTGGCACATTTTTGAAAAATGCCACATCAATTTTATGGCATTTTATAAAATAATGACACAAAAAATTATGTTCGTGACATTTATCAACAGATGCCACTAAACTTTAGTAGCAATGGCATTTTTTAAAAAATGTCAGGACACTAGGTAGGTGCAAATTACTTTTTATGGCACTTAGGTGAAAAGTTTCATAAACAAATATTTTATAGCATTTTGACAAATGCCACTAAGTCAAAAACTGTCCAAGCTTATAATGGCATTTTTTAAAAAACAAAAAATGCCAATATATTTTTAAAATTTTTACAATGCAGTAAATGATTAAAAATAAATAAATTAAACTCAATATACACTACAGGAAAAAACATATTCGACGACTAAATTTCCTGACCAAAAAAAATTTGGTCGCTGAAAGTATAGCTTTCAGCAACCAAAATAGCATTAGTAGCCAAAAGTAAAGCTTTTTTGCAGCTAAACAATTTTAGTAGCCAAAAGTCTACAATTGGCGACCAAAACTAAGTTTGGTCGCTGATTATATGAGTTTTAGTGATAAAAAAAATTTTAGTAGCCCAAAGTAATATCTACCATGACATTAAAATGTCATTGAAAGTTTTTAGCCATGATGGTGCAGTGACACTTGCAAGTATCTACCGTGGCACTCGTATCTACCGTGGCACCGATAGAAGTGGCACTTGTTCAAAATGCTACAAGACCAAAAAATGTCATCAGAAGAATAATTTTGTGGCACTTTCAAATGTCACTAAACTAAGAAAATATTGTAGTGCAAGGTTTATGTTGCTGTTTATGCTATCATTGATTGTGGTGACTGAGTCCGTGGCTTTATTGGGTTCAAAGAACTCTAATTTGATCTTCAATTCTTACCATCCTTGGCTACAGTGGTCTTCCTTGCTGCCTCCTCCTTCACCTTCTGCAACCATTGGATCCAAAGAAAACCAGGTTTTGCATTTTGTTGTTCGCATTTCACACACACGTCTGTGTATTTTAAATTTGCGAGTACTATGTGGTATTGATACGCTTAAATATATATATATTATTTATTTCTCAATTGTTTAATAAATATGAATGAGCATGTCGCATTTGTAAAATCTAGACCAGCCCATAAACTTTTCACATGATATTCTGAAATTACTTGTTAGCACCATAAATCTGCAATTTTTATTATTTATATAATTGCAGGACACGTGGCATCCTCTTATTCATTTGGAAGTTAAAAGAAATTATAGAGATGATGGAGAATATGAAGGACAAAGTGGATGAGTGGAAGGACACATGGCAAGACAAGATTGAAGATGGAAGAGTGGGTAGTTCTAAGTAGTTATTAAGTAGTTATTGCTGTATTTTTTCCTCTATAAATAGCCATTAATGGCTACATTGTAAAGGGACCCAGAACTTAAATCAAAGATACTTGATTTCAATTTTTCTTGTCATTTTCCTTATCTTAGGAGTAGTTTAACATAGATTTCATTTCGAAGCATTTATTTTCATGCACTTCCTTTTCGAAGCATAGGAGTAGAGGTAAGTAATTATCACATTGATTGTTCACTCAATCGTCTTTCTCCATCTCCCTTTCTTCTTTTTTCTTTTTCCTACACTTGGCAATTTTGAAGTCCTCTTCGTTGAGGCAAAAGAACCGTCAACACAATCGCTTGATAATTGGCTTAAATTTAATCTGTAAGGGTTTTTCAATCCTTGCTGGCACGCTCGCATTTATGATCTTTTCCTTCGTAGGAAAAAGAAGCCAACATTACTGAATAATTATCCGTTTATATATTTGCCTATTTAAAGATTCTATCATTATATATATACAAATATGTGTGCAGATCATAGTTCTAAATATCGGTCGGTACGGTACGTACCGGCTGATTCGTACTTGAAAATTGAACCACCGATTCTGATATGGGCCAGTATAGCGGTGAGAATGAAATTCGCAGCCGTAGCGTCCGAGTCGCGGTACGTGGCGGCTTGAATCCGATACATACGGCGATACAGTCCGATACAAGTTGGTGGTCGCCGGTACGGATAAAAATCAGCACAGAAAACCTATAAGATCTAAGCTTCTTTGGGCTGTGGAGTTCACTTCGATCTTCAAGCTTCTTCAGAGAAGGTTTGTCCCTGAGTTGCAGGTTATAATTTGTGCTTATGCTCTGTTTTTGGTGAGTTGTTGTGCTATGCTCTGTTTTTGACGAACCAGCTGCTATGCTTTGTTGTGCTAAATGTTTGGGGTTTTTCTTTTTTCTCTCTTCATTCTATATATATTTGTTTATACACCTACACTACACCCCTGTTTATATTAATATATATATATTTCTGTTGAGCAGAAGCAATGGGAAAAAAAAATAAGAAAAATAAATATTCAAATCAAATCTGTCAAAAGCTTTGATTATTGAAAAGGTTTGTTATTGGGTTTTTCATTTTATTTTATTTTATTATTATTATTTGTGTCTTGCTTTGGTGTAATTGTTTAAGATTTAGATTTTTTTTTTTAAAGAGGTTTATTCTAATCAGATTTTTTATTTTTATTTTAAATGTATTATATTGTTACCAACTAAATTAGAATTAAAATATTTGTCAATTGAAAACTATTATTGTAGATAATTGAAGTTATAATTGAGACTAAAATAAATACACATCATTTAGTTTGAAAATGAGTTAAAAATGCTCTACATATCAAAATTTTAATTAAAATCTGACAAATTAAGGCTAAAAGAGTAAAAAAAAAAAATGCATAAATTGAGTTTCAGAAGGATTGCTAATGATTTTTAAAATTTCACGGCCGTGACACCCGATTCCCAATACGTACCGGCCAATACTACCGATACCGATACTCCGCGATCGATACCGTTACGTTACCCGATACGCGATTTAGAACTATGGTGCGGATGTATAATTTTATTCTTATATATATGTGATGACTTTTTATTTTTATACATATATATATTTTTTATTTTGGCAGTTTCAATTGTGCAATCATAGAAATAAATTTAAAAAGCTAGTAATTCTTCAAATTCCAAAAGAAAAGAAAGGATAATAGATTAATTACATAAAATATAGGTGGTGAACAATCTCCTTAATGGTGAATTCCACAATTTCATGTGTATAATAAAAAATAAAATAAAAAATTGAAATTGGTGTGTGTCACTCTATTAACTGTTTTTTTTTTTTGTTTTTTTAATAAATGATATGCAAATTTGCTAGGAAGGAGAAAGAATACATAGATTGTGAGAGCAGTAAATTTGCTAGGGAAGGAGAAGAATACAAAATTTAATAATCAATTCACCAAGCCCACAAAGCTAAGCCCAACAATCCATAATGGAGGAAAAAGAAACCAATTATCACAAAGAATATCAAACTCATCTCTGTATAAGTTAAATCTGAGACTTCACATCACAAAGGGTGCTATACAACTAGTAGGCCCAATGCTCTGATTATTTATCTTTGTGATATGGTTTTATAAATACATGTTTTTTGAAATGACATAATTGCCCCTGAACTTTGTTGGAAAGCCCTGCTATTGAAGGTTACACGTGTGTGTGAGCAGGTGCCATCAATGGCCTTTAAATACAAGATCTTCACACTGTTTTTCATTAACACAAAGTGCCAACAATGCCAAGTGAGTTGTGATCTTTTGTCCTCTTCCTCTCTTGTAACGGTGTTAATGGATCGGGTCAGATTTCAATATAAATCATGAATAGAATTGATTTTTATGATTCAAAAGAAAATAGAATCGTAATTGAATTTCGAGCTCTGTCTATAACCTAGAGGACTCGAAAATTAAAAAAAAAAATGGACCAACGAGACATTCAGCAACAAGAAAAAAAAGAAAAGATTGAATAGAGAAACTTTCGAATATTTGGCATTCTCATATGTTAGTTTGATTCTATAATTTTAAATTTTATATATATAACAATATACATAATATATAGTTAATAATAATAAACAAACTTACAACAATTAGTATTAACTGAGTTACATGGACTTTGTCAATTTCAAAGTAAAAACATATTGGTGGCAACTTCTATACTCTGTTTTTTAAATTTACATACAAATATATTAAAATAATAAACAAATATATTAAAATTTAATTTGATTCAAAACCGTAATCAAAACATTCATTTGAATCAAATTAGATTGATTTTACCCTTTCTATCAGTTCAAGTACCAAACCATCCCCCTTTAAGACAAAGGAAAAAATGTACACAAATTTTATGTCCCATATCTCTTTTGTCCATCTATTTTAAAATCTAACTTCATTAATTTTAATCATATAGTAGAAAAATAACTTACGATTTAAAAGAAGGAACTGAAAAAGCTATCTTGAGCTTGATGTTGCATGTAAATCTAGATAATACCTATCATTTGATTGCACATTTTATGATATTTTATGGACAACTCCAGAATAAATAAAAGTTCAGTTGACATATTTAAATTACTTTGTCTATTTTTTCATTATTTTATTAGCTTTAAACCGGTATAATGCATGCGAGGAAAAAAAATTGTGTTTGCTTAAACAAAAAAAAGTAAAATAATTATTCGTGCGTCTGCATTTGTACAATTAACTTACGTAACATGTTTCATTAATTATGTCTGTCATATTCTTGGAAATATAATCTTTACCAAATAGATTGAAAAGGAAACAAATAAGAAATTAATGTTTACCAAATAATTGCATTCTAAATTTGTAATTCATTAACGTTTTAGACTTCCTTTATCGAGAGAGAGAGCCTTGTGGTATTTGACAACTAATATAAGGTTTTAAGTAGGATAAAAAGTTAGGCTATATTCCTAGAAATTAATTATTTTAAGGGTGATTCTACTTACACCATTACTTTACCTCTTTACACCCTTTATATGAGTTTTTTTCGTTTTTCCAATTTTATCCATGTATGAAGTGACCTTTAAGGACAAAATACTAAAATTAAATATATTTTGTTATTTCCTTACACCCCTTAATCTTCAATCCCTACTCCTCTTTTTCCTTTCTTAATTTTTCTTTTCTCTTACACATCTCTTTTCAAAAAGTGAGAATCATAGTATTTTAATCATTAAAGAAAGCAATAGATGAAGAAACGGTGTTGAAAAACCATCAAAAAAGTGAAATGGTGAGTTTTTTTTTTTTTATTTATTTGGTAGGTTTTTGTTTCGTTTTTTCTGGACTGGTGTTCGATTTGTGTTCGGTGGTTCGAAATTGAACAAAATAAAATAGTTCGGCATCACATTGTCGAACAAAAAATATAAGTCTGGTAACCAACTACCGAATAAAAGATACATTTCCGGTAACCCCAAACTGAAATTTTTTAATTTGTTCGGCTTCTCATTACCATGTATTTTTAGTTTCATTTTTTTTATATTTTTTATTTTTTTGCCTGGAAGGATTATACTTATACTCATTGCAACAACGCAAATACTATAATATTAGTGGACTCTACTTATGAATTCATTACAGAAGAGGTTTGTTAAATTTTTTTTATGAATCCAATTTTTTCTTATTTTTAATTTGTATTGAGTTTTATTAATAATTTGACGTATAAATGTATTTATTATCTTTAGATTTTTAGTAGTCATGAAACATTAATTAAATGGGCTTCTGACGTTGGAAAGAAGACTGGATTTGTTATTGTTATAAAGACATCAGATGCGGGGAGGCAATGATAGAAAACCAAGACTTACACTTGCTTGTAAAAGAAGTGGTTACTATAGAGACAATAGAAAAATCAATGAGGAACGATTAAGGTTGACATGTTCTAAAAAGTGTAGATGTCTATTTCTATTAAAGGAGAAAAATTACTTACAAATTACCAAGACGAATTGTGATAACATGTTTGATTGATAGATGCAAACAATGACATATTTTATGGATACTTTATGGATATTCGTACACTTATTGTTTTTATAAATAATTTTATAGATACTTTTTATGTATGATTTTATGGATGCGTGTTTGATTTATGAATTTTTTTATGGATTCTTCAAAGAAAAAGTAAATCTTTCAATGTACAATGACGGGGCCTAGACAACTCTATTATAGTTTGGCAACATGACACTAGAGTGATCCCATTTGTATAACAATGCATCACTAAACATGCACTTCACAAGTCGGCCAAATTAATTTCTTGTTATCACACTACAAGAAAAAGCAGAATTGGCGACTAAAAATAGAATTTTCGTCGCTGAAAGTAGCAGAATTGGCGACTAAAATGGAATTTGTAGCCAAAAGTGAAGACTTTTGGTGACTAAAACAGTTTAATAGCCAAATGTATAGTTATTGGCGACTAAAAATCAGTTTAGTCGTCGATTATATGGGTTTTAGCGACTAAAAAAATTTTAGTAGCCAAAAGTGAAGGTTTTTGGCGACTAAAAAAATTTAGTAGCCAAAAGTACAGGTTTTGGCGACTAAAAATAGTTTGGTCGCTGATTATACGTGTTTTATCGACAAAATTAAATTTTGTAGCCAAAAGTAAAGTTTTTTGGCTACTAAAAAAAATTTAGTAGCGAAAAGTCTACAATTGGCGACTAAAATTCAGTTTAGTCGCCAAAAGTGGAGGTTTTAGGCGAGAATTAATTCTTTTAGCGACTAAAAAATAATTAGTAGCCAAAAGTGTAGAATTGGCGACTAAAAAACAGATTTAGTCGCCAAAAGTGGTTTCTTATTTTTTTTAGTAAATAATTTATTTTTTACATAAATTATATTGAATAAAAATAATTATGTTTATATATATAGTTTTATATTAATACGGGTCAATATACTATATAAATAATATATGTTGCATATATAATCATGTGGTGTCGTAGAGGCATAGTGCAAATAGTGTGTTGCTTAAGGTTTAGAATGTGGTAGGTTGATGGTTCGAATCTCAGCAGAAGAAAAGTTAGTATTTTTTTTTTTTCACGGAACGACTTTTGGCGACTAAAATTATTGGTCGCGAAAAATGGACTATTGGCGACTTAAAGATTAGTCGGTAAATGTATAATTTTAAAAAGTGTAATTGACTATTGGCGACCAGAATTTTGGTCGCTAAATACCTGTTTTTTGCCGACTAAAACTTTTTTGGTCGCCAATACCTTCCCCGACCGTGTTTTCGCGATAAAACCGACGACTAAAAAATTTAGTTGGGGAAACTAAAAAGTCGACTTTTGGCGACTAAAAATGGACTTTTGGCGACTAAAAATTTAGTGGCCAAAGCTACTTTTTCTTGTAGTGTTAACACCATCCCTGGCCGGTCAGGACATTTTTTTAGGAATAACCGCTCAATTTGGGATCGGAGGGTTGGGTCCCCGTCTGGCCAGGTTCAGATTGTCATCCCTATTTATATTATAATACATTTGTTTGTATATATGCATAGATAAAATTGTTATATTCAGTTACCAAACAACATGGCATTTAAACTTATTTGTTTAATTGGAAAAACATTTTGGATAGTGACAGAATTGAATAGAGGTTGGTTAAAAAGATGTGTATTAAATAAAGAAACTGTTTTAGTTTTGCCCATGTTTTCTGGCTTTCAAAGTGGAAAATTTATCAAGGTTGTAATATGAAGAGGTGGCATGCACGGGAGGCCTCAAGGTGACATATATAGTGTTAAGTATAGATACTACTGAAATGTCATAATTGCCTTTTTCCACTCCTCAATTTTGATTTTAAAAAAAAAAACTAAAATTAATTGATATATATATATATAGGCTTTCTATTTGATAAAGCAATTCTCATAAATAGTTTATTTATTTTTGAATTTAGGATAGTTATTGCATTGTAGGAAGCGTTTGTTTTATGAGATTATGGTATGAGTTAGATTTTATGATCAATAGATTTACTAATCTATTGTTTGGTTAAAAAAATAAAAGTCACATAAATAGTTGAATACACATAATTTCTAGCAAAATAATTCATAAATTAATTATCTCAAAACTAATAATCCAATTTATTACAATCCCTTTTATCCAACCTATCTAAACAAATCCCGTAGTGTATATCCATTTTCACTTTGAAAATTTTATGTTGTGAAGACACCTAAATGAGAAGCGGTTTTTATTGTTTGTCAATTAAAATAATTAATTTCTAGGAATATAGTGTAGACACCCCATTTTTGACCAACCTTAAGACTCAGACGTCACCGATTGAGCGCTTGGTGATGTTGCATATTGTGCTCGTTCTGAGGTTGCGGAGTCACGGCTGCGAGCCTTGCCTCCGGACTTCCGGACTCTTTTATGCATTGCCTCAGTTTGCGAACCAGGCCCTGTTTTCTTTGTTTTCTCTTCCCGAAGGGAGGGAGAGGTCTCGTAGATCATCTCTCAGTGGCCGTAGGCTACGTTTCATGGTCGTAGGCCATTTTTCTCGTCTGGAGCCCGGTTTCCGATTTTCGGAGCCATCGGCCGTGTGCCTCAGTTCGGGACTGCTTAACTACCTTCGTTTGCTCCGGTTTTTGGCACACACCTTGTTTCCTCCTTTTTGAGGGACACGGTGGCCCGAGAGACCAACTTCGTGGTTGAACGCCACCTCCGGTGCCTAACAGCCTGTTTTTGGGGCCCCGAACTGCGTGTTTCGGCCCCCGAACCTTCGTTTTGCATTCGTCTTGGTCCATTTTTGGCAGGGACCTTATTTTCATTGTTAGAAAGGTTGTAAGATGGTGGGAGACCAGCAATTTTTCTGAAAAACCAGTTTTATTTCTTCATCGCTCTTCATCGCCCGTTTTCTTCACTAGGAAGCTGGTTTTTCCCACTCCCGGGCCACTTTTTCTGATTTTCCACCACATCATTGTGTTGTACACACCTGGGAGGCCACTAATATGGGTAGGCCGACCATCAATTGTTTTTGACCATTTTGAACCCCTCTAAAAAGCTGGTTTTTCTCTCTCCTGGTTCACATTTTCTGGGTTTTGACCATACAGTTGTGTTGCACTCATCTGGGAGGCCACCTTTTTGGGGTGGTCGACCAGCAATTCTTGTTGACCCCTTTGACCCCTGGTCGGCCGACCAGGGGAGGTGGCCGGCCGGCCACCTGGCCCTTTTGAACCTGGCCGACCATTTTTGTCCCTCCTGGTGCATTCCAGCTGTGCCAGCTGTTTTGCACCAGACCCTCTGTCCGAGGGTCTGTCCTTTTGGAGGACCATTTGAATTGGTTTTTCCCCCCCCTTTTTTTTTTGGCTTCTCTCCTCTATAAAGCCAACACTTGAGCTTCATTTCTAAGGGTTAGAAAATCAGTTGGGGCATTGGTATACAATCCTCCATATCTCTCTCATCCAAGCTTCAAAACACCCTTGACCTTGCACCATTTACACACCAACTCATAGCCTACCACCTCCACACTCCATTCCAGCAACTTGGAGGCCATTTTCAGAGGTTGAAAGCTCAGAATCTTGGACCAAAAGCTGCTAGAAATCTACTCTTCAAGGGTGAGTCCCTATTTCCCCTTTTCTTGCCCTATTTTGCATGATTGATTAGCCTTATTTGCAAGCATTTCTGGGCTTCAACCTGAACTGAAAATAGTCTTATTTTGGGCTTATCTTCATTTTTGATCAAGAACTTTTTTCTGTTTGAGGTCTTCTACTCCCCCTTTGTGCTTTATCTCTCTTTTAGGGCTTATCTTGCATAATATAATAGCTTTACTTGTGAGCATTTCTGGGCTTCGAGCCAAAATGTAAAGTGTCATATTTTGAGCCTCTCTTCAACTTTGTTGAAAGGCTCTATACTGTTTGAGGCCATCTGCTGCCCCTTGCCCTCTATCTCTCTTTTAGGGTTATTTTTGTGTCATGTTTTAGCCCTACTTGTGAATATTTTCGAGGCTTGATATAAACTGGAAAAAGTCTTTTTTTGGCCTCCTCTTTGAGTTTTTTTGAGGTCTCTTCTCTGTTTGGGGTCATCTTCCCCCTATGCATGCTTCATTCCTTCATGGTTAGGGCTATGCATTAGAGCACTTGCATTGGCCATGGTTTAGCCTCTTAGCCACTGAAATCCAGTGGATTTTCAGTGGCTTAGATGTATTCTTGAAGGCCAAAATCAGAGGGGGGTGACCCCCTCTCTCCTTGTCTTGTTTGGTGGCCTTCTTGTCTTTCCAAAGGACCCCCATTTTGCATGCATTGAAGTCACTTTCCAAGCCTTATTCTGGGGGTTTTAAGGTCTTCCTTGGCTCTGTCCAAGGCCCTTTTGGTCATATTTTATGTCTATGTTGCATGTGTAGAGAAATCCCATTCAAGGCCTTTCAAAGAGGCCTTTCTTTGCATGTTTCCGAGACTGATTTTAGGGCCCATTTTGTGAGTTTTATGGCTGTCATATTCCATTTCCAGAGGTGGCCTTGTCATGTTACATGTCTATCTTGTATGTGCTTAATAACTCCTTACATGGCCCTCTAAAGGAGCTCATCATTTTTGCACATGTTGGCTGCATTTCAGTGATTATTTGGGCATATTTTCACATATTTTGTTCACTGATTTTTGCTGGTTTGATGAGTTCTCATGCGCTTCATATACATGCCATGTAAACCATGTTTGCTAGTCAAAGTTGCATGCTATTTTAGTCCATCATGCTAGCATCTTTTAGTCATGCTTTGAACTAGAAATGTTCATGTTTTGGGACTGCCTTGGCTCTGTCTTTGTGCTTCATGATCAAATAATGCATGCTTTGTATAGCTATAAGTCAATACATGTGCCTAGTTTTGAGTTTCGGGGCTCATCTCATGCATCGGGTGCCATGTTTCCGTGTTTCGGGGCCTTTTAGCATCACGTTTCTGTGCTAAAAACATGCGTCACCGGGTTCCAAAACCTCGCCGCGGCATGAAGGAAGGGAAGGTGCAGCGGAGTACAGCTCAGCGTGAATAGTGCATTCAAGCCGAAGCCCCAGAAGTTCAACTTTTTCGAGCCATCTAGGGAAGCGATCCAAGTTGTGAGATTTTCGACGAGAAACGCCTCCATTTTGATGCAAAACTGAGATGGAATGAATGAGCCACGGAGCTAGGACTTTTAAAGAGGATAAGGCACTGTTCGGGGGGGACACGTGTCGAAAAATTGGTGGCTGCCAGGCTAGGTGGTCGGCCGGCCACCTTTTCTGGTAGGCCGACCACCTCTCTCCCCTCCAATGCAAAAAGCTGGTTGGCCAGCTCCCAAAGGTGGTCAGCCATGCTGCAAAGTGTGTCTTTGGTCCTGTTCTACCCTCTAGAAGGAAGTTCCCAGCATTTGCATGCATCGGGAGTGTCGAAGGCCTCCATTTCCCTCTGTTTCGGATGCGTTCCGTCACCCAGATCGCCCGAAATGCACTTTGTTTATAGAGTTGTTGTTAAGTCTTGCTTATCGAGTTGTTGCTTTGCTTATTGAGTTGTTGTTTTGTTTGTTGAGATGTCTTGTTTATCGAGTTGTTAAGTTTTGTCGAGCTGTCGAGTTTCGTGCATTGAGTTGTTACTCTTTGTTTAATCAATTTTGTTGTGCCTTGCTTATCGAGTTATCAACTTTGTTGTGTTTTGCTTATCGAGTTGTAAACTTGCTAAGGTTTTGTTATTTCTTAGTAAGTTAGGTTGTTTAATTTGTTGCGTCGGTTCACTACCTGACTTGGTAAATACACAGCGCACAATTCCATTCAATCTCATTTTTGTGCAAAATGATGCGATACGATGCTAAGAACATAAAATACAACACTTTTTCCAAAAGATGTTTCGTTCCATCATGCTTCCTTTGTTACAACTTTTTACGACAAGGGTACAAGTTTTACAGAAAATAAAACTGCCTAACAATGTACAATGTGCTACAACTACTAGTACAAAAGGAAAATAAAGCAGGGAACAGCTGCATCAATGCTCTCAAGAGTAGGAATAAGAGGCCCTCTTTGTCCTCTTCTGCGGAACAGCCTCTGCACCATCATCACCATTATCATCGTCTGAGTCGGGGCTGTCATCCTCGGAACCCTCCTCAGCCTCATCTCTACTACCGGAACCGGAGTCAGAGCCACCTTCTCTGTCAGCAGATGTCTTTGACTGATGATCTACAGCTTCCTCCTCCTCGCTGGCCTCTTTCTCCATAATGTGTGCTTTGAGTCTGCAAGACGACTCCCCTCCCCTGACTCCTCGAGAAGGCCCAGATGGTCCAGCCCCTCGAGAAGGCCTAGATGGTCCGGCTCCTCGGGAAGGCCTGGATGGCCCGGCCTATGGCTGAGTATATACCGGAGGCATCTGAAAATGAAGAATGCAATTTGAATACATCAGCCAAAATATGTATATCAGATGAAGATGCAAGAAAACTACATGAAGTGGGTGCATGCAGGTACAGTACGTAAATGTGGTGTGAGTCAGATGTGCTCTAACATATACAGTCAACTAATGCAGTAAGATATTCAAGATCAACATGTCATCAGAAGTATGATAAGGCGAGAAAGCTAAAGAGTACCTGGACACTGAGGATGGATAACTGCGCCTCTCTCCGTAGGACCATGCCCTTGAGCGAGGCTACCAATCCAAGCATCTCATCCATATACTCGACGGGAGGCTGCAAATGCAAATGCAAGTTCATCAGTAAATGAATGAATGTCCGAGTATCGAAGTGATAAATCAAAGCTGTAAAGCATACCGGTGGTGAGTCGGGGTCTCTGACAAATCGATGATCAAGCATCGGAGGCTCTATCGGGATCGGGTAGGGAGTCTCATATCGCCATCCCGTCAACTCAATCGGGATATCTGGCCATCCAGGGTGATGATAAGTCGGAGGAATCGGGGGAACCAATCCACCCCCACCTCTAGATGTGCCAGCCCTGCTGGTGGAAGGGACATCTGTAGTCCGAGCCCGACTCGATGAGAGCATACCAGCAGACCTCCTCGTGGGAGTACGGACTCCCGTCAATGGAGGCATCAAGTATGTATGACGGTAGGTCGCGTACTCCCAATGCTCCAAATGTAGTAATGCATCGGTACCTTGTATAGCACTAGCGACCCCCTGGGGAGGCAGCCTATCGGCGGTCCACATATCGTCTGGGGGTGCTGAGGGAATGTCCTGAGTAGGGTAGCTCCATAGCTGACGCAAAAAGTGATCCCCCAAAAACCAGGCCCTACCAACTGGCCCCTCGAACAAGATCCTATATCGAGAGGCACCCATGCTCCGGCAAACTGGAATCGGAGGTCTCTACCTAAAGGCACCCAAGGCTGCCATGTGATCTGCGGATAACTGATGCATAAGCTGATCAGAAATTGTGAATGTGCAAGATAAATCAAAGATATGAAAACATGAAGAACTGAGAGTTCTGAAATACCTATAACGACCGCACTGTATCGAAGTACTGCCGCAGGTAGAGGAGAGACTCCCGAGGTCTCGGCCGATACTGGCCCTCGAATACAAGTGAGTAAGGGGTCGTAAGGGGCACCTCCACCTCAAGCTCTGGAGCTAGCGTCGGGAAGTACGCGTAGATCCATAGCTGTGGAAAACAGAGCAGTAACCATCAGAATACAGAATGCTGAGTGCAGAATGTAAATACAAAATGCTGAGAGCAAAGTGCAAGGTACAGAATGTAAAGTGCACCGTGTGTGCAATGTACAAATAATGAGAAGCAGAAATATAAATCAAGAGGGCAAAAAGTACCTCCCAGGACCTCCAATAGCCGCCGACTATGTTCCCCCGTCCGCGGGAGGTCGCGCTTATATAGTAATAGAGGGTAGCCAGGCTTGCGCCACCCTAATCATATCGGCTGACCTATGATAGGTCCACTAGAGCACTCAACAGATAGAGCCCGACAGTGTTCCCCCTATCGGCGAACAAAGTGGTCCCGAAGAGGAACATCAGAAATCCACTGGTGTACTGTGCTAACTCCTCAGGAGTCTCAGGCTCTATCTCCACCCTCCTGAAATGTGAAGAGAACCAGGTATATCGGGACTCTGCCCGAAGATCTGTCAACTAGTGGGCGAGCTCCCAGTAAGTAAATCCAGGCGGCCTCCCACTGGCCCATGTCCTCGTCAAATGGGATTGCCCAGCCTCCCACATCAAGGCCTGTCAATACAGCGAAGTCAAACGGGGTCATAGTCATGTCCCCGGTAGCAGAGAAATGGAAGGAGTTTGTGGTGTCCCACCATTTCTCTACTAAGGCACCCATCAGCGTCCTACTAGCAGGACAACGAGATATCCCAGTGCAGAAGGGCCCAAACCCTGCCACGTCAACCAAATCTCGGACAGCCTCCGGGAGCTCTGCATACCACTCTCTCGCCACAATGGAGCCATATCCTTGCGCAGCACGAGAAGTCAGCTGCATTCAGGATGAACACATGTATTCAGTTTCAGAATGAAATGTATAAGCTGCGTACAAATGAAATGAATAAGCTGCGTGCAAATGAAATGTATGAACTGTGTGGTAAAATCAAATCAGATACAGAATCTGGGTTGTGTGTTCAGAAAATTCAAAGTATGAGCCGTGTGTTCAGAATTCAAGCGTTTGGGCTGCGTGTTCAACTCTCAATCAGTGTGTGCTGTGGGTTCACCTCAACAACGAGCTGTGTGTTCGACATCAAGTGTTTGGGCTGCGTGTTCAACTCTCAATCAGTGTGGGCTGTGTGTTCATCTCAAAGTTCGAGCTGTGTGTTCAACATCAAGTATTTGAGCTGTGTGTTCAGATTTCAAAGTATGGGCTGTATGTTCATCTCAAAGTTTGGGCTGTATGTTCAACTCTCAACGAATGTGTGCTGTGTGCTCACAATCAGAAAAATGGGTTGTGTGTTCATCATTAAAGTTCGAGCTATGTGTTCAACGTCAACGTCAAGTATTTGAGCTGTGTGTTCAGATTTAAAAATCAGTGGGCTGTGTGTTCATCTCAAAGTTTGGGCTGTGTGTTCAATTCTCAACAAGTGTGTGCTGTGTGTTCACAATCAATGTACGGGCTGCGTGTTCAGAAAGTCAGAGTGTTTGAACTGTGTGTTCAAGATGCAAACAGAATACGGTGTTATAGACTAAACATTCAAAACAAGCTGTGTGCTTGAGTGAGCAGATAAACATAGTGAAAGCACGAAATGCACGGAAAATGCAGAATACATTGCAAAAAATGTAAAAGTGAAGTAAATACCTCTCGTGCCTGATGGGAGAGGTGGGACTCCGGCTCCCACAGTAAAAGATCCACCAGGGCTCAATCATCGAAATCAGTAAAATGATAAAAAACTGCCTGAGGGAGAACATGTGTCGGAGGGTCGTACCTCTCAGGAATAAATGGTCGAACCCTCGGAGGCAGAGCCATAATATCTGGATCTTCTCCGGCGGCTGGAGGACCTCCACCCTGAGGAAAGTGACCGGCCATTTCGAAAAATCTGCAAAAAGTAGCAAAAATGAGCAAAATGAGCCAAAATTGGAAAAAGTCAACAAAAGTCAACTCTCGGGAAATGAAAAGGTCAACAAAAGTCAACTCCTGAGAAAATCTTCCAAATGTTGAGACAAACTCACCTCAAGTGGCGAAAACGAGAAAAGAAGCACCAAAATCAAAATTTAATCGGTTCAAAGTGTTGAAAACCGAAAGATTTCGCGAAACAACCTTGCGTGGGGCGTTGGAAAACGCGTATGGAGCGCAGATCTGAGAGGGAAAATGCTCTAGGAAGGTAGAGGGACTGATTTCAGAGTTAGAGTTGTGAGGAAAAGGTGTTTGGCCGAGTGGATTTAAAGTAATGAGAGCAAAAGGACCAAATTGCCTTGGATTTGGGCTAGGTGGTCGGCCGACCACCTTTTCTGGCAAGCCGACCACCCCTCTCCCTCAAACCTGGTCGGTGGCCTCCCCTTTGGACCAAACATGGTCGGCAGCATTCCCAAGGTGGTCTCCAAGGTCTCTGCAAATTTTGGTGATGATTGGAGTCCCCAGCACCCGAGAAAGTACAAGGAAAGTGCACTTTTCGTCGCAAAAATCCCTCCGCGGGAACTTCAACTCCAACTTTCGATGCGTGTCTCATCGTTACTCGTCAAAAGTGAGGTGTATCCTTTTTGAATACGTTGTGACCCCTCTGGGAGGTAAACTGGAGGTCGCGATTAAGCCACCTTCGTCGAAACTTGCATTGCTTTGCTCGTTGTTTCGTTTCAAAATGTGCATTCGAGCTTACACTTATCCTGCATTATTATGCATGTCACTCGCATTCTCATGCACACCACTTGCACTGTTCTGCACGTTTCACGAGTATTGTCATACCCTTGTGCTTAACTTGCGTTGTCACGCGCGTTGCTTCTCGCATTGCGAGGCACTCACCCATCGACACCGTGTTTGTCTGCATTCGATATCACTCTGAACATATGTTGCTAACTATGTTATACTTGTTGAGTTTCTTTCTTTTGCAGGCACGATATTGTATGTACGGTTCATTTGAGGCTGGTGCGACCAGATGAACTGCGCA
The DNA here is from genome assembly GCA_036172215.1 of Camellia granthamiana. Classification (NCBI taxonomy): domain Eukaryota; kingdom Viridiplantae; phylum Streptophyta; class Magnoliopsida; order Ericales; family Theaceae; genus Camellia; species Camellia granthamiana. Next base: position 70,591 of record JAXFYN010000860.1, on the reverse strand, counting down.
GGTATTGTATCTTCTCTATGTGAGACGTGGCGAGAATTGAATAATTCTTCGCATTTTAACTGCATGAAATGTAGTTTTACTTTGCATCCTTACTTAAAACTGTTGCATCTATTGTGAATATTTGCTTCATTACAGCTTGTTGCTTCGCATGATTATTGAGTTACATCCGACTTTGTGCATATCGCTTTGCATTTTGCCCCCTGTCTGCGGGCATGCCTGCAGGCACATCTTTCTGTTCGTCTCGCCTGTTTGTCTAAGTCTTCGGCTTTGTCAAAAATGGGTCGTCTCTGGGCTTTGACATTCACTCCCGTCACTTCTTGACTTCCGAGTTCTGTCAAAGAGGGGACACTGTAGACACCCCATTTTTTACCAACCTTAAGACTCAGACGTCACCGATTAAGCGCTTGGTGATGTTGCATATTGTGCTCGTTCTGGGGTTGCGGAGTCACGGCTGCGAGCCTTGTCTCCGGACTTCCGGACTCTTTTATGCTTTGCCTCGGTTTGCGAACCAGGCCCTGTTTTCTTTGTTTTCTCTTCCCGAAGGGAGGGAGAGGTATCGTAGATCATCTCTCAGTGGCCGTAGGCTACGTTTCATGGTCGTAGGCCATTTTTCCCGTCTGGAGCCCGGTTTCCGATTTTCAGAGCCGCCGGCCGTGTGCCTCGGTTCGGGACCGCTTAACTACCTCCGTTTGCTTCGGTTTTTGGCACACACCTTGTTTCCTCACTTTTGAGGGACACTGTGGCCTGAAAGACCAACTTCGTGGTTGAACGCCACCTCCGGTGCCTAACAGCCTGTTTTCGGGGCCCCAAACTGCGTGTTTCGGCCCCCGAACCTTCGTTTTGCATTCGTCTTGGTCCATTTTTGGCAGGGACCTTATTTTCATTGTTAGAAAGGTTGTAGGAGGGTGGGAGACCAGCAATTTTTCTGAAAAACCAGTTTTATTTCTTCATCGCTCTTTATCGCCCGTTTTCTTCACTAGGAAGCTGGTTTTTCCCACTCCAGGGCCACTTTTTCTGATTTTCCACCACATCATTGTGTTGTACACACCTGGGAGGCCACCAATATGGGTAGGCCGACCAGAAATTGTTCTTGACCCTTTTGAACCCCTCTAAAAAGTTGGTTTTTCTCTCTCCTGGTTCACATTTTCTGGGTTTTGACCATACAGTTGTGTTGCACTCATCTGGAAGGCCACCTTTTTGGGGTGGTCGACCAGCAATTCTTGTTGACCCCTTTGACCCCTGGTCGGCCGACCAGGGGAGGTGGCCGGCCGGCCACCTGGCCCTTTTGAACCTGGCCGGCCATTTTTGTCCCATCTGGTGCATTCCAGCTGTGCCAGCTATTTTGCACCAGACCCTCTGTCCGAGGGTCTGTCCTTTTGGAGGGCCATTTGAATTGGTTTTTCCCCTTTTTTTTTTTGGCTTCTCTCCTCTATAAAGCCAACACTTGAGCTTCATTTCTAAGGGTTAGAAAATCAGTTGGGGCATTGGTATACAATCCTCCATATCTCTCTCATCCAAGCTTCAAAACACCTTTGACCTTGCACCATTTACACACCAACTCATAGCTTACCACCTCCACACTCCATTCCAGCAACTTGGAGGCCATTTGCAGAGGTTGAAAGCTCAGAATCTTGGACCAAAAGTTGCTGGAAATCTGCTCTTCAAGGGTGAGTCCCTATTTCCCCTTTTCTTGTCCTATTTTGCATGATTGATTAGCCTTATTTGCAAGCATTTCTGGGCTTCGACCTGAACTGAAAATAGTCTTAGTTTGGGCTTATCTTCATGTTTGATCGAGAACTTTTTTCTGTTTGAGGTCTTCTACTCCCCCTTTGTGCTTTATCTCTCTTTTAGGGCTTATCTTGCATAATATAATAGCTTTATTTGTGAGCATTTCTGGGCTTTGACCCAAACTGTAAAGTATCTTATTTTGAGCCCCTCTTCAACTTTGTTGAAGGGCTCTGTGCTGTTTGAGGCCATCTGCTGCCCCTTGCCCTCTATCTCTCTTTTAGGGTTATTTTTGTGTCATGTTTTAGCCCTACTTGTGAATATTTTCGAGGCTTGATATAAACTGGAAAAAGTCTTGTTTTGGCCTCCTCTTTGAGTTTGTTTAAGATCTCTTCTCTGTTTGGGGTCATCTTCCCCCTATGCATGCTTCATTCCTTCATGGTTAGGGCTATGCATTAGAGCACTTGCATTGGCCATGGTTTGGCCTCTTAGCTACTGAAATCTAGTGGATTTTTAGTGGCTTAGGTGTATTCTTGAAGGCCAAAATCAGAGGGGGGTGACCCCCTCTCTCCTTGTCTTGTTTGGTGGGCTTCTTGGCCTTCCAAATGACCCCCATTTGGCATGCATTGAAGTCACTTTCCAGGCCTCATTCTGGGGGTTTTAAGGTCTGCCTTGGCTCTGTCCAAGGCCCTTTTGGTCATATTTTATGTCTATGTTGCATGTGTAGAGAAATCCCATTCAAGGCCTTTCAAAGAGGCCTTTCTTTGCATATTTCCGATACTGATTTTAGGGCCCATTTTGTGAGTTTTAGGGCTGTCACATTCCATTTCCAGAGGTGGTCTTGTCATGTTACATGTCTATCTTGTATGTGCTTAATAACTCCTTGCATGGCCCTCTAAAGGAGTTCATCATTTTTGCACATGTTGGCTGCATTTCAGTGATTATTTGGGCATATTTTCACATGTTTTGTTCACTGATTTTTGCTGGTTTGATGAGTTCTCATGCGCTTCATATACATGCCATGTAAACCATGTTTGCTAGTCAAAGTTGCATGCTATTTTAGTCCATCATGCTAGCATCTTTTGGTCATGTTTTGAACTAGAAATGTTCATGTTTTGGGACTGCCTTGGCTCTGTCTTTGTGCTTCATAGTCAAATAATGCATGCTTTGTATAGCTATAAGTCAATACATGTGCCTAGTTTTGAGTTTCGGGGCTCATCTCATGCATCGGGTGCCATGTTTCCGTGTTTCGGGGCCTTTTAGCATCATGTTTCAGTGCTGGAATGTACATGTTTGAATGCCATACTTCATCCTTGCCATGCCTTGTTAGAGTTGCATGCCGTGCCTTAGGTTCAGTCCTCGGTTTGCGTGCATGTGTGCACGCATTTCGGTAGTCTCATTTTCATCTTATGGACACTGATGTGAGTGTGGCTGAGGTCCACTCATGTTGGTGTAAGTCCATCATGCATTGTGTATGCCATCTTAGTCTATAGCATTAGGTATGCTAGGTTGTATGATTAGAGCATTGTGTATACCATGTTACATCGAGCATTGTGTATGCCATTTCATAACATTGCGTATGCTAGGTTGCATGTTAGGATCGCATTCATGCATGTCATGCATATTGCACTGTGTTTGGGATAGGAGTTAGCCCGAGCACGGGAAACAAGGGACGTTTCGTACTCCGAGTGATTGAACGTGCCTCAATTGTGAAGCCCCTGAAATATGTATTCATTTTTAAGACCCTAATGATGAATTATTTTCTTAAAGCCCTCGATTACTTGAATTATTTCGAATCTTGTCGGTTAGCAATTTTATTTTCTTTTTTTCAAAACAGAAATTTTCCTAGCCGGATTAGGTTCCCTAACCTAATTTAATTCTACATAAATTACATGTATTTAACACAAGCCTTACTTCTTTATTAAATTCAAAATAAACCACAAAAAACTAGTACATGCACCCTAATATTATTAGTACCATCAATCTTGTATATATATATACACCTAGAGGAGTGTGCCTAGACATAAAATAATTAAAAAAATTTCCCTTCACCCTTCCCTATGCCTAGCCTTCCTAGAAGAAAGTGAGAAATTAATTTCCAAGAAACATCATCATGAAACTTCTAGGAAAAACCACCAACCTATGACTTAGACCTAGGGTGCAAGTTTCAAACTAGTTCCCTTTTAACTAAGTGTTGCCTAAATCATTGACCAAGCCTCCCAAATCCCTTCCTTTTCCTTAGAATCCAAACAAAACCCACCCTTTCCATCCATTTCCAACTAAGGGGCTTTTAGGACTTTTTGTCTCAAAAGTTTGCCTATAAATATCAACACACCTCCCTAGCTTGCAAACACACATACACACTCTCATCCACACACACATTTGGTTAGAGAGAGGGAGGAGAGAAAGAGAGAGAAGTCTAGAGAAGGAGAGGGAGGAAGAAGAGAGCCTTCTTATGCAAACTTAGTAGGTAAGCCACAACACAACCTTCTCTTTCATTTTCCTTCTTCAATACATGTTTCTAAATAATGTTTTTTTTAGATCTGTTATTAAAGAGTTCTTATGTTAAAAATGCTAAGATTTGGGAATTGACTCCATCTCCCTTGTATTTTTCCCTTTTTGGCACAAAACCATCTCCTTTTATTACCAATCTCTCAAGATTTCAAGGGCACTCTTTCAAACAAATTTTCTGAGTTAAACATGTGATAGTTAGCATATTTTCTTCACAAAAGAAATGAAACTTTCCCATGGTGGAACCCCCTTTTTATAAATTTTCTTTGTTTTGGGCATTCTACCTTAAAACCTGTTTTTGCAGTCAACTTTCAAAAATTCCAGAAAACTGTACAAAAATATTCTGAACCTCTATTTTATGTCAAAACCTTCCTTTAGAAGTTAGCTTTCAACTAAAATTGGTTTTATCGAAAAACATTGAGCGGTTTGCAAGAAAATCAAGTTTTCGTAACGGTCGACGGATCTGGACAGATTCTGGACAGCGCTGGACTATTTTCTAAATAACTTAAAATCTGGAAAAGCAAACCCATTTCCGAAAAATGTTCTAGAAACTAGATCAAATTCTCTACGAACCATAGGAAGACCGAGTTCGGTGGATGATCTAAAGTAGTCCTTTCGTATTAATCTTCACGTGATGTTAAATCTGGAAATTTGTTATGTATGGATGTTTTGTGCCCTTGTATTCATGAAAATGTTTAATGGCTTATGATCATATCTTGGCAAGATGTTGTATGTGCATGTTATGTTATTTATCTTTCTTATCTTGAGGATGCATGCTTATGTGGATATTATTATATTGTCTAGTTGGACTAACCATGACTTAAAACACTTAATTCAACGGGAAACCTAATTGGGTGGGTATTGGGTTTTCGAGCACTTGAAGAATGAAAAGATGAGAATATGTGATATATGGTTTGTTGGATGCATTCCCTATTTGGAAGTTAAAGTCTTGCGCAAGTGGTTTTTGGAACCCTTGAACGGAGCGGTTGTATTCGGACCCTAGGTGGTTTGGTGTGAGGAGGGATTCGGGCAAGGCCCTATTTTTACCGTCTCTTTTGAGGCCCTGCGGTTGGCGCTACGCGGTATATAACCGTTGGTAGGCATCCGAGGTTAGTTCTGCAACAAAGCAGCAAAAGAGGGGGCATACCGAATAATCCGCGTCCGATTCTTGTGGTTGGGAGGACGAAATCTCTTTGGGGGATTTCTAGTTTACTAACATCTAATTTGACCCTTTATTTATTTATTTGAGTATCATGCTTTATTACTTGATGTTATAATTGTGATTGTGTATTGGACTGGGAAAAAAGGGTAGGGTGTGTGTGTATTTACTGGGCATTCAAAGCTCACGGCGTATCATGCCAGGTGACGACACGGAACTTATAGCGGGAGACGACGAGCCTGAAACCTTCGAGGACTTTTGGCTATCTTAGGAATAATAGAAATTTCCTTTTTGTTATTTTGTAAGAACTCATGTAGAGTTTAAACCTTCTATTCGGATGTAATGTAATGAAACAATCTTTTGAATTAAATATAAATGTAGTTGTTATGTATTTATATTCTATGTATGAACCTTATCATTGCTTATGAGACCTTGTGTCAATGCCTGGTAAGATCTGTCAAAAAGGTAGTGCGCTGCCTAAGAAAGCTGGACTTAGAAGGGATGCTATTTTGACTCCTCCGGCGATCTGGGATCTTACTTGGTTATTGACCATAGGACTCACTAGTGACTCTCCCTTGACTGCAACCTATGGTGTAGAATCGGGACGTCACATCAATTCCCGATCGCCGACACTCCGGATTATTCATGATGAAGTCTAGGCCTTGTTATGTTTTTCACGTGCATTCATTTCATATTAAGTCGTGCAATTCGACTTCTCGGCCATCATGCATCTAGATGCGTGATTGATGGCACGAGGATCGAGGCAAGCATACATATGTGAAAATACATTGCCATGCCCCTTTCTTGCTCTCTGTTGTAGCAAATCAGAAACCGACAGTCTTTTGGAGCTTCGTGCAATATTCCGGGCTTAATTGTAAACAGAGGCTAATTAGGGCATCGCAATGGATTTTCGCGCAAGGCAACTCAAGCATGCATCATTCGTCATTTGGAACAGAGCTGAGATGGTCCATAGATTTGCGTGCTAGTCTACTATTTTCCTAGTTAAATTTGTTAATTAATTAGGGTTTTGTATTTATTCGGACTGTACTATTTATTCGGACTGTATATTATTTATTCGGACCCTCCGAGCAAGGGCAATGTTGTAATAAGTGTGTGTGCATGTGATGTATGTCTTCCAACCCCACGTCTTTCTCCCTTTTATTTACCAGCTTATGATGGTTAGATTAGGGCATGTTTTAATTAGCATACAGTATGATAGCATGTTTGCATTTATTCATCTGTTTTGCATGCACCGGGCTCTGCGCATCATACTCACTGTATTGTATTTCAATTCCGAGTTGAATACATGTTAGCTGTAGCATTTCATATGCCATGTTTAGAATAGCCGAGCCTATCTTAGTCGCATTTTTGCATGTGTTGCATTAGGCATTTCTGTATAGTTAGGATCATGCATTGATTTCTAATTAGCTTCTTTCTTTGGCTTGGAGTACTCGGTAAGTGGTTATACTTTAGCATCCTTGCATGCGTGTGAGTGACTGCCATGATAGCATGCTTACCATGAGGCTATATGCTTATGTGATATACCTGCCTGAATGCCTATGGGTGAAGGTTGGATTATCTGAATTGGAGTAATGCATTGACTGTGAGTTTTAAGCCCACTAGATAGTGGCAAAACCATCATTTGTAAAGCCCACCTGAGGGTGGCAAAATCTGCATTTTAAGCCTACTTGCGAGTAGCAAACCACTTTAAAAAATAAACAGGAAATGTTTTGTTCCAATTCAGGCGACCCAGTCTATACTTGTATGCTGTGCGCATCACATAGTAAATCTAGGCTAATAACCGGAATAAGAACGCATAATGTTTTCAAAACTAGGTATCATGGTTAGTAGAGGCCGATCTTTGATCGGGCGAGCGGGGGTGCTCACGAAGTGACCTTCCCCAATCGTACCCAAGTTCCCGAGCCGAGGCAACTTTGGTGATGACGGACACGTGGCCTTAGGCACGAGTCAGGGTTTTCTAAATTTCTCAAAATAAAATATTTAAGTGGCGACTCTGTATCTGGTGAAGCAGTCCATGTTTGGCACTTCTTTCAAAAATCTGTTTTGTTTTCTCAAAACAATTTGCCGGATTTGGACTCTTTGGTTCAGATTGAGAACCGCGACAATTTGAGTCCGAACTGTAGTGAGCCCAAAATGAACAGAACGGGACTCATCCTCCCGGGGTGTTCGGGGACGTCTACATATAGCCTAACTTTTTATCCTACTTAAAACCTTGTATTGGTTGTCAAATACCACATGGCTCTCTCTCTCTCGATAAATGAAATCTAAAACGTTAATGAATTACAAATTTAGAATGCAATTATTTGGTAAAGAATAATTTCTTATTTGTTTCCTTTTCAATCTATTTGGTAAAGATTATATTTCCAAGAATATGACAGACATAATTAATGAAACATGTTACCTAAGTTAATTGTACAAATGCGCACGCACGAATAATTATTTTACTTTTTTTTATTTAAGCAAACACAATTTTTTTTCCTCGCATGCATTACACCGGTTTAAAGCTAATAAAATAATGAAAAAAATAGACAAAGTAATTTAAATATGTCAACTGAACTTTTATTTATTCTGGTAGTTGTCCATAAAATATCATAAAATATGTAATCAAACGATAGGTATTATCTAGGTTTACATGCAAAATCAAGCTCAAGATAGCTTTTTCAGTTCCTTCTTTTAAATCGTAAGTTGTTTTTCTACTATACGATTAAAATTAATGAAGTTAGATTTTAAAATAGATAGACAAAAGAGATATGGGACATAAAATGGTTTGGTACTTGAACCGGTAGAAGAGGCAAAATCAATCTAATTGATTCAGATGAATGTTTTGATTACGGTTTTGAATCAAATTACGGTTTTAATATATTTGTTTATTAACAAACTAGGCTATCACCCGTGCTATGCACGGGATAATTATAAATATTTATATTTATTTTAGATTTTTTTAATGTATAAATTATATTTTTTAAGATTTTTTATAAAAATAATTTAACAATCTTATCACTAACCATAGTGTATGAGAGAAATTGAAAAAGGTACTGCAGTAACTATACACAAATTGTATCTATAATTATTTGTTTGAGTGTATCTTAAATGCTGATTAGGGAATTTTGACCAAATCAATAAATGCAGGCATATGGAAAGACATGTGGTTTGAAAAAAGTTAATAAATGCTGATCAGAGAATTTTGACCAAATCAATAAATGCTGAGTTTTTTTTTTTAAATAAAAAATTTAGAAAATTCATATTGGGATATTGAAGCTCCCACAGGCCTTAGGGGTTAAAAAACCCCCTTTTGCTTAATATATAGTATAGATATGCACGGGATAATTATAAATATTTATATTTGTTTTAGATTTTTTTTAATATATAAATTATGTTTTTTAAGATTTTTTTCTTATCACTAACCATAGTGTATAGGGAAAATTGAAAAAGCTACTGCAGTAACTATACACGAGTTGTATCTATAATTATTTGTATAAGGAGATTTTAAATGCTGATCAGGGGGTTTTGACAAAATCAATAATTGTAGGTATGTGGAAAGATATGTGGATTGAAAAAAGTTAATAAATGCTGATCAGGAGATTTTGACCAAATCAATAAATGCTGAGTTTTTTTTTTTAAATAAAAAAATTAAAAAATTCAAATTGGGATATTGAAGCTTCCATAGGCCTTGGGGGTTAAAAATTCCCCTTTTGCTTAATATATAGTATAGATATAGATAGATAGATAGATAGATAGAGATATCTTTTTATTTTTATTTTTATTTTTGTGTGGTTTCTATTCCGGTATTTTCTTTTTTTTCAATTTATTTAAAATGGAGTTGTGGGTATCTTTTTTTTTTAAATTTAATTTATCTGTAGTTTTCATTTGTTTTTAATTATTATTATTTAGGTAAGTTATGATGTGAGTTAAATATGTGATAGACATGTGAGTTTTATTAATTTAAAGTTTATTTAGATAAACTTTAAAGATTTTTTTTTAGTTTTTTAGTTTTTTTTGTTATGTTATAATATAATATATAAAATATAGGTAGATATCTACAACTTTAATAGAAAATATTATCTGATTTTTTGGGGAAGAGAAAATGAATGCAAGTTTTAATATTTTTTTTGAAAATTTGTGAGAGAGATTAGGAGGGAAAGATTATAAAATATTTTTGTTGTTAAATAAATAAATCAGTCAATAGTTTTTTTTAATCTATTTTGTAAATTAAAAATCAATAATTTTGGGAAATTGATTAATTTGCCGCATTAAGTGATTTAAAATTTGATAGATATACAAAAAAAAATACATAATTATATTATTAAATCACAATTCAAATTTAGATGTTATATATTTTTGAGATCTATAACTAAATTCTTATATTTTTTTTTATATTTTTTTTGTGTGTAACCATAGTGTATGGGAGAAATTGAAAAGGGTATTGCAATAATTATGAGAGAAGTCAAAAGGAATTGTGGGTTGAGAAAAGTCAATAAATGCTAAGGTTGGATTGGGAGAAGTCAATAAATCCTGGATTTTTTTTTTTAAATCAAAAAATTAGAAATTAGGATTAAGAGATTGGAGCTCCTATCTGATTTTTTGGGGAAGAGAAAATGAATGCAAGTTTTAATATTTTTTTATTTGAAATTTTGTGAGAGAGATTAGGAGAGAGAGATTATGAAATATTTTTGTTATTAAATAAATAAATCAATCAATAGTTTTTTTTAATCTATTTTGTAAATTAAAAATCAATAATTTTGGAAAATTGATTAATTTGTCTCATTAAGTGATTTAAAATTTTGATAGATATACATAAAAAAAAATACATAATTATATTATTAAATGATAATTCAAATTTAGATATTATATCTTTTTGAGATCTATAGCTAAATTCTTATCCTTTTTATTTTTTATTTTTGTGTGTAACCATAGTTTATGGGAGAAATTAAAAAGGGTGTTGCAATAATTATGAGAGAAGTTAAAAGGGATTGTCGGTTGAAAAAAGTCAATAAATGCTGAGGTTGGGTTGGGAGAAGTCAATAAATACTGAGTTTTTTTTTTTTAAATCAAAAAATTAGAAAACTAAGATTAGGAGATTGGAGCTCCCACAGGCCTTGGGGTTAAAAATCCCCTTTTGCTTAATATATAGTATAGATATATTTTATTAGTAAAATTAAATGAATCAAAACTAGTAGAAACAAAATTGCTTCCTACCCCCAGCTGGGGGTCACCCCCAGTGACGTGTCACTCGGGGGTTGGCCCAAAAAAAAAACAGTTTTTTTTTTTTTTTTTTAAGTCTCTGGCCAGTGGGGGCTCGCCACCTCACTGGGGGTGCGACCCCCACTGGGTGTACGCATCATTTAGCACAACAAAGCATAGCAGCTGGTTCGTCAAAAACAGAGCATAGCACAACAACTCACCAAAAACAGAGCATAAGCACAAATTATAACCTGCAACTCAGGGACAAACCTTCTCTGAAGAAGCTTGAAGATCGAAGTGAACTCCACAGCCCAAAGAAGCTTAGATCTTATAGGTTTTCTGTGCTGATTTTTATCCGTACCGGCGACCACCAACTTGTATCGGACTGTATCGCCGTATGTATCGGATTCAAGCCGCCACGTACCGCGACTCGGACGCTACGGCTGCGAATTTCATTCTCACCGCTATACTGGCCCATATCAGAATCGGTGGTTCAATTTTCAAGTACGAATCAGCCGGTACGTACCGTACCGACCGATATTTAGAACTATGATCTGCACACATATTTGTATATATATAATGATAGAATCTTTAAATAGGCAAATATATAAACGGATAATTATTCAGTAATGTTGGCTTCTTTTTCCTACGAAGGAAAAGATCATAAATGCGAGCGTGCCAGCAAGGATTGAAAAACCCTTACAGATTAAATTTAAGCCAATTATCAAGCGATTGTGTTGACGGTTCTTTTGCCTCAACGAAGAGGACTTCAAAATTGCCAAGTGTAGGAAAAAGAAAAAAGAAGAAAGGGAGATGGAGAAAGACGATTGAGTGAACAATCAATGTGATAATTACTTACCTCTACTCCTATGCTTCGAAAAGGAAGTGCATGAAAATAAATGCTTCGAAATGAAATCTATGTTAAACTACTCCTAAGATAAGGAAAATGACAAGAAAAATTGAAATCAAGTATCTTTGATTTAAGTTCTGGGTCCCTTTACAATGTAGCCATTAATGGCTATTTATAGAGGAAAAAATACAGCAATAACTACTTAATAACTACTTAGAACTACCCACTCTTCCATCTTCAATCTTGTCTTGCCATGTGTCCTTCCACTCATCCACTTTGTCCTTCATATTCTCCATCATCTCTATAACTTCTTTTAACTTCCAAATGAATAAGAGGATGCCACGTGTCCTGCAATTATATAAATAATAAAAATTGCAGATTTATGGTGCTAACAAGTAATTTCAGAATATCATGTGAAAAGTTTATGGGCTGGTCTAGATTTTACAAATGCGACATGCTCATTCATATTTATTAAACAATTGAGAAATAAATAATATATATATATTTAAGCGTATCAATACCACATAGTACTCGCAAATTTAAAATACACAGACGTGTGTGTGAAATGCGAACAACAAAATGCAAAACCTGGTTTTCTTTGGATCCAATGGTTGCAGAAGGTGAAGGAGGAGGCAGCAAGGAAGACCACTGTAGCCAAGGATGGTAAGAATTGAAGATCAAATTAGAGTTCTTTGAACCCAATAAAGCCACGGACTCAGTCACCACAATCAATGATAGCATAAACAGCAACATAAACCTTGCACTACAATATTTTCTTAGTTTAGTGACATTTGAAAGTGCCACAAAATTATTCTTCTGATGACATTTTTTGGTCTTGTAGCATTTTGAACAAGTGCCACTTCTATCGGTGCCACGGTAGATACGAGTGCCACGGTAGATACTTGCAAGTGTCACTGCACCATCATGGCTAAAAACTTTCAATGACATTTTAATGTCATGGTAGATATTACTTTGGGCTACTAAAATTTTTTTTATCACTAAAACTCATATAATCAGCGACCAAACTTAGTTTTGGTCGCCAATTGTAGACTTTTGGCTACTAAAATTGTTTAGCTGCAAAAAAGCTTTACTTTTGGCTACTAATGCTATTTTGGTTGCTGAAAGCTATACTTTTAGCGACCAAATTTTTTTTGGTCAGGAAATTTAGTCGTCGAATATGTTTTTTCCTGTAGTGTATATTGAGTTTAATTTATTTATTTTTAATCATTTACTGCATTGTAAAAATTTTAAAAATATATTGGCATTTTTTGTTTTTTAAAAAATGCCATTATAAGCTTGGACAGTTTTTGACTTAGTGGCATTTGTCAAAATGCTATAAAATATTTGTTTATGAAACTTTTCACCTAAGTGCCATAAAAAGTAATTTGCACCTACCTAGTGTCCTGACATTTTTTAAAAAATGCCATTGCTACTAAAGTTTAGTGGCATCTGTTGATAAATGTCACGAACATAATTTTTTGTGTCATTATTTTATAAAATGCCATAAAATTGATGTGGCATTTTTCAAAAATGTGCCACTAAATATCATTTTTTGTGGCATTTTCTAAAAATATGCCACTAGTGTAGTGCCACTAAAGTCTGTTTTTGTTGTAGTTTTGTGACACTTGTTCATTGAAATGTCACTAGAGCCTTTTATGTTTGTCATTTTGTGGCATTTTTCAAAAACGTGCCACTAAATATCATTTTTTGTGGCATTTTCTAAAAATATGCCACTAGTGTAGTGCCACTAAATATGTTTTTGTTGTAGTGTTGAAGACCAACACAGCCTTCTGTTGCTGTCCCCCATCTCTTTCTCTCTCTAGGAATTCCTATGATATAGAATATGTGTATCTTGTTGTGTGTGTTTGGTGTGATTGTGTGCTTTTTTTCATGGGAAAGTGAGGGAAAGTTTGAGTGCAGGAAGAGCAATGGCAGTATTGTGTAAAAGTGGGGAATTATACTAAAGAAAGGCAAGCGTCTTGCCGCATCAATTGCTCTTCGGTCTACTGTTTTCGAGCACCACATGCAAAATTAAGGAAATGACAACAAAAAAATTTAAATAAATAAACTTTCTATTTCCAAGTATGCCTTTTCTATTTATTTTCTACCTATACTTCTTTTATTTCTTATATACAATCAAGAAGCAAGGGACAAATTCTTTCAAGAATGATTGTTATAACCCATCTTAAAATGGAATTGATTGTTATATACTAATCACTTTTATAAGAAAAAAAACATATACAGGTGGTTTAAATCTTCTTCTTCTTTAAAAATGAAAATTTTTTGCACCCACCTCGAAAAGTAATTTAAAAATGAAGTTTATGGTATAGATTTAAATTTAATAGATTCTAAGTCATACTTAGAATAAATTTGATTTACATATTTTATTTTTGAAATACTTTTCTAAATGAAAAAAGTATTCATATTTAAAAAATATCTACATATCAAGAGAGGATGATTTATTCAATGGTGTGTTGGTTTGTTTCATTTGTTGGTTTCTCACCAACTCTGGGAGTGCTAGCAAATAATAAGATGAGTTTTTTGGTGCCAACCTAGTTGGGATGATTTAGCTCATTGTGATGCTCTTGCGCTTCCCTTTTCTTTATTGGTGTAATTTGTTTCGTACCTTATACTTGATTCTTACATCAATAAAGTTTCTTTTGCCGATAAAAAAAAGAAAAAGAAAAGAAAAAGAAAAAGAGAGGAAACCAATAATAAATTTGATGTTAAGATATGGCAAGGGTATTTGGATTACTTCAATAAATTTAAATATTTAGTGAATGTTTGATTGTAATATTTGTTGCCTTGTTGAAAAGATCCTTCAATTTTTTTATCTTTTATTTTTTTGCCACACGGTTGGACAACCACTAGAAAAAGCCAAACAAATAAAATAAAAAATTGATTCACTTGATTTTATGTCCTTTATTTTGTGATGTTTCAAGAAGTTTTTCACTTTAAAAGGTCAAAGTGTGAAATTCCTTAACTTTCCTAAATAATCATTGCGTAGGTTAATTCGAAAATTCTCTCAATATAACGTTGGGAAAATTATACAATAACCTTGTCCTTTATGTTAAATTTGGAAGTTAATTGTTTAAGTAAATAAAATAAAATTTCAAATATATATAGAGAGAGAGAGGCCGAGAGCAATGTCTTTCATTTTCCTTTTTTGCTAAATTGTTAACTTACTCAATTATAATTTTTAGAAGATTCACTTTAATCACTTAAATTTCCAAATCCTTGGAAAATATCTTTCAAGAACAACTTTGATTCCAATCTATAAAATAAAATAAAAAAACTTTAATTACATTTGCTGCACACACAAGTATAGACCATTGTTAGTCACTTGAGGTCTTATACATATCTAAAATTGGATATGGGTATGGGGACACGTTATATGCATATATATATGATATATTATATAATATTCTCAGATGAGATGTTGTAAATTATGTAGAGATATACTAAAAATTAAATAGGATTCTGGAAAAATATAAATTTTTTATATTTAATTAATGTGAAAGGTCAAAAATATTGTTTTACTAATAAATATGAGTTTCTTCTTCTTCATGTATTGTCACAAATTAAAGTATCTGGGTGTGTATATTGAGTATAAGTGTCGGATACATATTTTATACCTTTACTCATGTCATATCTTGTGTACATGGGTACTGTAGGGAAAATACAAGAGTCCATTTTTTTTTTTTTTTTTTTTTGAAACAGCCAAGAGAACCCTTTATTGATAATAAGATCATACAGGATGAAAATACATCAAACAAAGGAGGGGGAATGGTTTGGAGAGGGACCAAACCGAGAAGGATCAGAACAGACAAGCAAGAAGAAGGATGAAAGAAGAAAAACAAAAACAACAGGACAGCATAGCAAGGATGAACCCTGCAAACCCCAGAACACAGCAACAACACCCTGCACAGCAACAGAACCATGTTGTGGCAAGGTACAAACCTGCACAGCTTCAGAACCAACCCATAGAAGCAGCCCCAACCAGCAAGAAACACACTGCAAGCAGCCTACACAAACAGCAGCCACAGCAACTGATAGCAATGCAAGCAGCCAGAACAAAAAGAATATGAGAATACTCCATCCCATAACAGCAGCCCCCAACTTAAAACCAAATATAACCTAGATCCCAGACAGCATCATCTACACTTCTCTCCTTGAGCAACTTCCTAATCTTTCCTTGCTTCACCCTCCTACCAACACCCCTTAAATTCCATACTAAAATCTTCATCAAGAAACAAACAACACACCTATTAACTCCTTTATGGTTGCTTTCTATGCAGCTGGCCCTTGCTCTCCTCCAATTCGACCCTTATCCTTCCTCTCAAGCTCCACAATTTGGTTGATAACTTCAGCTTCTTTCCCATTATACTGCAGACCCAACAAAGCCCCCATCTGTACTGTAGCTTGAGCCTCACTAAGGATCCTTTGACCTGCAGCATGCCCACTGTCTATGGAAGCTGATAGTGAAGCTTCCGCCACTGAGCCCCTAAAAGTAGCCTGCTTCGACACTTGCTTGCTGGAAGAGGCTCCCTTAGAGCCAAACCTACTGAGGAGATCAACAAAACCTTTTTTCTGCGATTGTAGCTTGCCTTTCCCATTACGGGACCTACTATTTTTGCCTGATCCTTCACGGTTCAGCAAAGCTGAAGAGCCCACGGCAGTCCCCCTTTTACAGTCCAACACCACTTCCAAGTTCAGCCCCGACTTCAGCCGGCTAGACTCACTTAAACTCCTCATGAATCCTGGCGTACATACCTGGTCATAATACTACTGATCCTTGATCACAGAGCTGACTTTCCCCTTATCCTGGCTTGCTTGTACCTCAGACTCCTTCGCCAAAGCTCCATCCGGCTTGGCCACTGCCGACCTACTCAACCCACCCATCTCATTGACTTCTGCCGAGCTATTCGTCCACCCAGATTTGCTGAGACAAGCCCCTGGTTTTCCTCTTCTTTTCCAAAATCTACCATAAGGCCCATTGCTAGTCATCACCGAGGCAGGGCCAACATGTTGGGCCACTACACCATCATCTTCACTACTGCTAATTTCATCATCAGAGTCACCCACTGCTAAAACTGGGCTGCCAATAACTGCGTGGGCTACCTTCCCACCATCAGGTTGGCCACCCAACTCATTTTTTAAATTACTCAGGCCCAAGTCCACATGGTTTAATTTATGATGGCCCAAAGCCACTTCCAAATTCAGCCCAGCTAAACTGAAAGTATCCTGACCCAATCTATTCATACAACTAGACGAGACAAGTTGGCCATCATTTCCTGGTTCAGCTGGTTTGGAGGCATTAAATGCACTGCTTCCTGCCACCTTTCCTATGCATGCTTGATCCTCGAGCTCCTTACCTACTATGATACTAGACTCAGCCACTACCGTATCACTCTTCCAATTTGTCCCTATTGCACTTCCATCCCCACGTGTCAACAAATGGCTGGACTTATTTTTGAATTGTTCCGAGCCCTGAGCTGACCCACCTACCCTGGGCTGAGTTGACTCAGCTCTGAAGGACTGTATTGGCTTACCAACTCCATTAGATCCATGATCCTCTTCTACCTCCTCCGGACTGTGTTCATTCAACTTATCGAGATGGTTCAAGCAGCTGCAACACTGATTAGAATTTCTTGCTTGCAGTACCTGAACTTCCAAGACTCTAACTGGATGAGAGGAGGACTTAGACACCAAGTTTATAACAGAGTTAATAGGGTCCATGCACTTGGTAAGGATTCTAAGCTTGGCACAGTCAACAGACTGGGGCATGCATTCCATACCATCAACAACTTCTCCCCAAATACTACCAATCTTACAAAGATTGGCCCTATTCCATAACTGTAGAGGAATACCATAACATGTAATCCATACAAGACGCTCCTGCTCTAGAAAAAGCTCTGGCCTCCATTGGGTGATGACATCACACCACTCACCAATAACTTCTTTGATGGACTTCATCTTTGTTGCCATTTCCTTACTGGACTTAAAGGATAGCACCACTACACGGCCTCCACCATTTCTGACTTCAACCCCATCTATACCTCTAGCGTGGAGCTCGAACTTCAGACTAATATTGACGTAACTGACTTTGAGCCGAACTAAAACACTGTCATAGAGCCACCCATTGCCCTGCTCCTCTGCCTTGACTGAGATGGTACCTCGGTCCTGCACCTGAATACCACTTACCACACCAGCATAGGTTTTGGTGTTAGTGAAATGATATGGGCCTCTCCGAACTTCCTCTCTAGGCTGAAGTTGCTGTGGTTGTGGAGCACGGACCTTCCCCTGATCTCTGCTTCGTTCAAAGGCTGCAAGTTTTACGAATAACCTTTTATCATCCACCCATAGACCATCCGTTTTTTGCACAGCAACATTTGCAGCTACTCCACATCCATATCTTACGAATCCAAATCTCGTATTGGTGTTCCTTCGACGCTTTTGCGGAATAAAGATATCTGTTACAACTCCAAACTTCCCGAACAGGGAAAACAAGCCTTTGGAATTCATGGAGGTGGGTAAATTGTCCACAAACACCGTGAATACTTCTGACCTGGCCACTGCTTTCCTGGCTTCTGTCTTCCCTCTATGCTTCACCACCGGAATCCAACCTCCACGATCACCTCTCTCCATGACTCCTTTTTTTTTATTATTGTGGTCTTTTAATACAAGAGTCCATGTAACACAAACATTACTCTTTTATAGATTTGGGGTGACTACTACGCATAATTGGACCCATTCTGTGGCTTATTTCGATGATTCACTGTTAAGTAGCTTTTTCATCAAATCACATTTGTATATAAAAAAATGAATTATAAGTGTAACTTGAAATATAAAACTAAATACAAATGTAATTCGATAAAAATGCTGCTAATGTCCGAGCAATTTAATTTTTTACATATATGTTTTACTCGATATTTTTTAAAAAATGAATAGTTTGAATTATCTAAATAGATCTCAAAATAGCCCAATAAACTATGTAATAACGGCGGTTAAGCACTATACGCAACAGCCACCCCAAATCCCTCTCTTGGCCTACTCCCTTCCCGCCATATTGACCCATTCAAGCCTTCACCCAAAATGGTATCACTATATCAAATTAAAATTTTAAGAATAAAATCACTTTTTAAGAATCAAATATTTTTAGTTATTAAAATATTATTATTGTATTTTTAACGATTAAATTGTACATTTAACATTGAATTACTTCCTTTCGAGACCAAAATTTTTCTTGTAAAAAGAAATAAAAGAAGCCACTTTTACATAAAATTATTTTATTTCTAAAAATGTATTTGTTAGTAATATTTTTAAAAATTTTGTAACTAAAGATAATTTTGTTAACTTTTTGAAACGACTTTTTAGTGACGACAAGAACCGATCTCTTAATATTTTATAAATCAACTATCTGCATATTAGAATTCTCGGATATAAAAAATAAACATGCTCAAAATCTCAACTTCTCACAATCTTATAATCTAACATATTTATCCTAAATTAAAAAAAAACAAATTACATTAACTTCTCTCGAGATTTGGAGAAAATATAAGTAGTCCCATAATTTTAACATAATTACAGTGAGCTACCTTAAGGTTTTAATGCATGTAACCCTTAGTTTTTCTTTTCATCAATAAGTCATCTTGATGGAAAAATGATTTACTCTTATCTCTTTTACATCGAAATGTATATTTTTTTCTTGATTCTTCATATCATTTGTATTAGTTTCAATTGTTTTATTCTTACTAAAAGAAAGATTAATATAATTATATCAAAACTATAAAATTACATATATATTTTAAATTTTTTAGAAAAATCAATAGAATTTATCATTTTAAAAATATAAAGTTAGTACAAGAATGCAATTGAGATATGTATAGGATAAGTTGGTATGCACTTTACATTTATGGGTAAAACCTAGAAACTTCAAACAAGTAATCCATTAATGGCAGTGTTGTTATTTTCATTTAGGATTTTTCCCTTTGCAGTATGTTACACCTCTGTTGATAAAAACATTTATGTTTAGGAATGACAATGGGGCGGGCCGGGGATCACACTTCCCGTCCCCGATCCGCGATGGTAAAATTTTTCCCGTCGCCGGCCCCGATCCCTGACAGGGGACCTATCACCGTCTTTGTCCCCTTCCCCTAATGGGGATCGGGTTTCCCCGACCCAGAAAATTCCCCGGACCAAAAAAAAAACAATCAAACCCAAACAGCAGCAACAAGAAGTTAACAACATCAATGATCAACAACAACATTATCAACATCACAGATTCATAACAACATCATCAACATCACAGATTCACAAAGAGGGAGAGAGATCTGAGTAGAGAGAGAGAGAGTGTGTGTGTCGTAGCGGAGGGAACAAACATTGGAGGAAGAGGAGGTGGCGCTCGGCGACGGCGACGGCGACGATGACGATGTTCAGTGCTCTCTCTCTCTCTCTCTGCTCTCTGCTCTCTTTGCTCGGAGGAGGAAGAGGTGGCGTTGTCTAATTTGGCGGTGAGAGACGGTGAAGAAGAGAGAGAGACCAGAGACGATGAAGAGAAAGAGAGAGATGTGAGGAAGAGAGAGAGAGAGAGAGAGAGAGAGAGAGAGTAGATGTAAATGAATAAAATATGAGATGAAAAACATTGAATCAAAAAAGTATATATAATATATTTATCATTCGGGGGACAAACAGGGCGGGGCTCGGGGCCGGGTTCGGGACTGAAACATGTATCCCCATCCCCGGCTCGAATATCATCGGGAATTTATTTTTTAATACCATCCCCGGCCCGTCGGGGTATTTTTCGGGGAATAACCACTCAATTCGGGATCGGGGGGTCGGGTCCCCGTCTGGCCAAGTTTAGATTGCCATCCCTATTTATATTATAATACATTTGTTTGTATATATGCATAGATAAAATTGTTATATTCAATTACCAAACGACATGGCATTTAAACTTATTTGTTTAATTTGAAAAACATTTTGGATAGTGACAGAATTGAATAGAGGTTGGTTAAAAAGATGTGTATTAAATAAAGAAACTGTTTTAGTTTTGCCCATGTTTTCTGGCTTTCAAAGTGGAAAATTTATCAAGGTTGTAATATGAAGAGGTGGCATGCACGGGAGGCCTCAAGGTGACATATATACTATTGAAATGTCATAATTGCCCTTTTCCACTCCTCAATTTTGATTTTAAAAAAAAAAAAAAAAAAACTAAAATTCATTGATATATATATAGGCTTTCTATTCGATAAAGCAATTCTCATAAATAGTTTATTTATTTTTGAATTTAGGATAGTTATTGCATTGTAGGAAGCGTTTGTTTTATGAGATTGTGGTATGAGTTAGATTTTATGATCAATAGATTTACTAATCTATTGTTTGGTTAAAAAAATAAAAGTCACATAAATAGTTGAATACACATAATTTCTAGCAAAATAATTCATAAATCAATTATCTCAAAACTAATAATCCAATATATTACAATCCCTTTTATCCAACCTATTTAAACAAATCCCGTAGTGTATATCCATTTTCACTTTGAAAATTTTATGTTGTGAGGACACCTAATTGAGAAGCGGTTTTTATTGTTTGTCAATTAAAATAATTAATTTCTAGGAATATAGCCTAACTTTTTATCCTACTTAAAACCTTGTATTGGTTGTCAAATACCACAGGGCTCTCTCTCTCGATAAAGGAAGTCTAAAACGTTAATGAATTACAAATTTAGAATGCAATTATTTGGTAAAGATTAATTTCTTATTTGTTTCCTTTTCAATCTATTTGGTAAAGATTATATTTCCAAGAATATGACAGACATAATTAATGAAACATGTTACGTAAGTTAATTGTACAAATGCACACGCACGAATAATTATTTTACTTTTTTTTGTTTAAGCAAACACAATTTTTTTTCCTCGCATGCATTATACCGGTTTAAAGCTAATAAAATAATGAAAAAATAGACAAAGTAATTTAAATATGTCAACTGAACTTTTATTTATTCTGGTAGTTGTCCATAAAATATGTAATCAAATGATAGGTATTATCTAGATTTACATGCAAAATCAAGCTCAAGATAACTTTTTCAGTTCCTTCTTTTAAATCGTAAGTTATTTTTCTACTATACGATTAAAATTAATGAAGTTAGATTTTAAAATAGATGGACAAAAGAGATATGGGACATAAAATTTGTGTGCATTTTTTCCTTTGTCTTAAATGGGGATGGTTTGGTACTTGAACCAGTAGAATGGGTAAAATCGATCTAATTTGATTCAAATGAATGTTTTGATTACGGTTTTGAATCAATTAAATTTTAATATATTTGTTTATTATTTTAATATATTTGTATGTAAATTTAAAAAACAAGAGTATAGAAGTTGCCACCAATATGTTTTTACTTTGAAATTGACAAAGTCCATGTAACTCAGTTAATACTAATTGTTGTAAGTTTGTTTATTATTATTAACTATATATTATGTATATTGTTATATATATAAAATTTAAAATTATAGAATCAAACGAACATATGAGAATGCCAAATATTCGAAAGTTTCTCTATTCAATCTTTTTCTTTTTTTTCTTGTTGCTGGATGTCTCGTTGGTCCATATTTTTTTAAAATTTTCGGGGCCTCTAGGTTATAGACAGAGCTCGAAATTCAATTACGATTCTATTTTCTTTCGAATCATAAAAATCAATCACTATGGTTATCATTTTTCAAAAATATTTTTCAGAAAATTTTACTTTTTTATTTTTCGTATTTTTTTGTTTTTACTGAATTTTTTTAATATTTTGAGCAATTTTTTTAATTTTTACACATACCTCACATACATATACCTAAAAAGTAAAAAAAAATTTGAAAAAAACCTTTTAAAAATTCACTAAATACCAAAAATACAAAAAAAAATATGAGAATTCAATACATTTTTTGTATTTTTATGTATTTATTAATTTTTAAAAATATTTTTTCACAAATTTTTTACTTTTTAGATACATCTAAGTAAGGTGCATCTAAAAAAGTAAAAAAAAATATTTAAAATTTTAAAAATATTCACTAAAAACAAAAAAATACAAAAATAAAAAAACTCAATTTTCAAAAAATTTAATTTAAAAAACTCAAACCAAACAGAATTCTATTCATGATTTATATTGAAATCTGACCCGATCCATTAACACCGTTACAAGAGAGGAAGAGGACAAAAGATCACAACTCACTTGGCATTGTTGGCACTTTGTGTTAATGAAAAACAGCGTGAAGATCTTGTATTTAAAGGCCATTGATGGCACCTGCTCACACACACGTGTAACCTTCAATAGCAGGGCTTTCCAACAAAGTTCAGGGGCAATTATGTCATTTCAAAAAAACATGTATTTATAAAACCACATCACAAAGATAAATAATCAGGGCATTGGGCCTACTA
The DNA here is from genome assembly GCA_036172215.1 of Camellia granthamiana. Lineage (NCBI taxonomy): Eukaryota > Viridiplantae > Streptophyta > Magnoliopsida > Ericales > Theaceae > Camellia > Camellia granthamiana. Next base: position 47,723 of record JAXFYN010000860.1, on the reverse strand, counting down.
GTTGTATAACACCGTTTGTAATGTGAAGTCTCAGATTTAACTTATACAAAGATGAGTTTGATATTCTTTGTGATAATTGGTTTCTTTTTCCTCCATTATGGATTGTTGGGCTTAGCTTTGTGGGCTTGGTGAATTGGTTATTAAACTTGTTAACTTTTTAACTATTATGAATTAGTGGTCGATGATATAAATATTTTTCATAATATAATTATTCTCTTATCTATTATTGACAAAAATAAAAAAATCACACAGATAAATTGAATAATAAATATAGAAAATGTTACATTGGCATCGCCAAAATTTAGAGAAAATACAAAGTCTTATAAAAGTAACATAATTACATTAACTTTATTTTAGTAAAATTAAATGAATCAAAACTAGTACAAACAATGTGGAAATAGAAGAATAAATAAATAAGGATATATATTTTAATATAAAAAATATGATAATATTATTTTTTTTTGATTAATAGGATTAATAAATTATTGATAAAAAAATCAAATATTATATAAATTAAAATTTTAAACAAAATTTAATATAATTATACCAAAATTGTCTGATTAATTTTATATATTTTTCCAAACAGTAAGTTAATAAATATAAATAAATCTAATAACCATAAATACCAGGTGTGACTTCATTACCGTTTTGAACATTTTTCAAAACCCATACGCAAACAAAACAAAACGATGGCACTCGTGCTCTCAAACACTTAGTCGCCACATTGGACGGTGCGAAGGAGCGAGTAACTTGTTAATTGCACTCGAGGAGTTCACGGGAAATAGGTAGGGCGTAGTAAACATATTTATGACATCATCAGTGGTAGGAGATTTTTGGAAAGGGCAGAATTGGAAATAAACAAATTAACAACATCCGTGGTAGAGATTTTTGGAAAGGGCAGAATTGAAAATAAACAAATTAACAAAAGAAGAAAAAAATTGAATTCACATTTTGCATGTAATAAAAGAGAGCTCAAAAACAGAGGAACATGACGCTTGGCTTGCTGGGGCAACCATCTTTCACCAATTGTTGCTCTTTCTCTTCACTTTACCAAGAAAAACAGAGAGAAAGTTTGAGAGAAAATCCATAACGCTCCCTTAAAAAAACCAAAACAAAACAAAAACAGTTTGTATCTATCTATCTACATGTCTATATAGAGAGAGAAAGGGGTGAGTTGTAGAGAGAGAGAGAGAGAGAGACGTGGGGGGATGGGGGAGAAAAGGCTGTGTTCATGGTGGTGTTTATCATCATCTTCTTTAAAGCTTTTTGGGCTGATTGTTCCATTGATTTTGGTTTCTGGGTTTTTGGGTTTAGTGGGTCCGAAGAACTCCAATTGGGTATTTGATTCGAACAGGTTGCATCCATGGGCATGGAGTTCTGTGATTCCATCATCATCATCATCATCATCTTCTTCTGCAATGTTTGTAGGACTAAAATCAAACTCAACTAGAGATTCAGTTTCAGCAAAGGAGGAGCATTTAGATGCAGTATCATCATCAGATGAGTCCACTCTTTACCGCTCTTCTCCTCCACCACTTCCTATTAATTCCATTCACAAAACCCAACCACCTGTTAAGGACCCTATT
>JAXFYN010000860.1:0-45937 GCA_036172215.1 Camellia granthamiana | reverse complement strand
GTTTTTAACAAATTATGCTGATTTGGATTTAGTGTTTAAGGCATTTTATGAGGTGAACGATGTTAGTTTTATGGCTAAAGTCGATATCAATGTTTGGTCACGAATGATATTTTTTGGGAATAATGGATAGTGAATTTCATTTAAATGTGAGTGCATTGATGAAATCAATTACAATGCACAATATGATTTTGCTTGTTGATTCGTAACGAAGTCCATAATGTGGTTGCTTGTTGGCATCGTATACACAATCATGTATACGATAGTGAACTAACCTATATAGGAATATGTTGTGTTGGAGGTCGTCGTAAGTGGACAAATTTTGCTTTGTTGTTATGTGAATTGCTAAATGTGATTCGCCTTGTTGTTGTGTTAGACACCCTGTGTTGGTTTATTGTGATGTTGTAATTATGGCAAAAGTGGAGATGCGTGCGTGACACCTACATAGACTAATTTTGGATGGGAATGGTATGTGGCTTGGTTGATGGTAATTGTCACAACTAGTGGCGGTAACATTTTATTGATCTATAATGTGATAGCACCTAATGGAACACCAACACATATTTTTATTTAAACATACCATCACACTTGCGAAAAGAAAAATACATTCGTTATGTAATTGACTGCAAAAATCATAACACATGAAATTGTGATGACATAGAAGCATATAAGCGAAAGTATTGCTATGTAAGTGTAGTGACCCACGGTTATGGATTACATAATCCAAAATTTAGTGAAACCATGGTGTCCTTGTGGGATGTGTTGGGACAAACTGTCAACAAGGTACATAGTGGTGCCGAAGTAACATCCTTAATTTGAAAAAACAACAACAGATATGAATTGCGTAAAAAGTGTTGGTATTACGTAAAGGTGATGTATCGAATGTAAATGTCATAAATAGATAATTTTTTTATAGTGTTGTACTAGTATCTGATGTAACGATGATGTTACAATAGAGAATGTAGATGAACACATTTAACGAGTTAGCGTAGGTAACTTTTATTTGCAAATTAACCACATTTGCAGGCGAAAAATATGGCAAATGCACTACATCGTTTCCTTGCATGTTTTTATTTATTTATTTATTTTTTGTAGTGGCCCATTTTGCCGCATCGGCCACATTGAATACGTTGAACAACCTTACCCTTTGACGGAATTCGCTTACGTTTGGGCCAGCCAGGAGGTCGCTTATAAACCGGGGGCGCAATGAGGTAATCTGATGTTGCGGACTTGGGTTTCTCAACAGTAGGAATGGGGTGGATAGACCTAGCGTGCGTAGCCCTATAGTTTGCCACGTGATAGAATGGTTCTACAAATTCGTAAATGTCCATGCCACTATAGCGAAAAGTGACAATTGCATGGGAGCAAGGGAACTTATTCAATTGCCACTAGAACATGAGCATGAACGCCTACCAACATCGACCAACACCGATGGGTGCGAACGAATCTCGAAGATGTCAACATCAGCTTGACTAATAATCCACAACCTACTGTTTTCAAGCGCAGAAACCAAACTCTTTTCCATTTTTGGACAAAGTTTGCCAAACCAACCGCAAGATTTAGCTTGTTGCTTTGACATTTGTTCCATGATTTTCTGCCTAATTGCATCAACCGAGTGATGGGTAGATGACGAGCTTCCCGAATCTAGTTGTTGAATCATTTAGCAGTGTTAGACCATATCTCGCTGTATCTATGGCCCTTAAAAAAAATAAAATAAAATAAAAAATCAATGACAATGATATAGACCCAAAATAGAATACAAAATATGGATACGTAACATTGCAAAAAATTACTTGAAATACGTGTTCGCCTAATTTTGGGGATGCAATTTTTTCAAAAAGTTACCAACTACCGTTGGGTTACACTGTTTTAGAATCTCGATCTTTTGGTTGAAAGATGTTGTTGTAGGTGCATAAGCACATTTTCATAACTTACGCATGAGGCCAAGCTTGTGTTCAGCATTAATGTATTTCAGTCAGTCTCGAAGATTCATTTGAAGATACAACAAGTAAAAAGCATGGTGTGCGGACGGGAAGACGGTAGGCATTGATTGTAACAAGCCAGCATTACGATCAGATACGAATGTTAATGTCCTAGAATCATCTATAACTTCTGACAATTGATGTAAGAACCACTCCTAGTGGCATGAATTTTCAACATCAACAATTACAAAAGCGACAGGGTACCAACCTGCACACATTATGACATCGGCAAATGTTTATTCACAAATGAATAAAAATAAAATAATTAAATAATGATGAATGTGAACCAAAATGTTTGCTTTGTGACAAATGTACATAACACTATGCATGGCCCAAAAAACATTAAATGTGTTTATCATATCCTAGTTACCATCCTTAGCGGTAGCTACGAGCAATGTACCCTTGAATCTCTCTTTTAGAAACATACCATCTAGGAACAAAAGGGGACGATAATGGTTGAACCCATCTATGCATGCACGAAAAGATATGAAATACCTCACAAACCTTCTAGTTTGTTGGTCGAAATCCAAATTAATGTAGCTGTGTGGATTGTTTTCCATAACAGCATCGCTATACCACCTTAATTGGTCAAATGACATAGAATGATTTCCATATACTTCCCTCCTCACTTTTTCCACCCTCAACCAAGCAACTCGGTAACTAATGTCCAACCCGTAGCTGTCTTTCATATCGAACACCACATTTGTGGGGCGGGTTAATGGTTGTACCCAGACACGATCCGCAATAACATCAGAAACCAAATCCGACTCAGTGCGTGGGTTCCTAAAATTCTGTACAGTGGCGCCACAAGAATGCACGCTATTGAACCTTTTCAAGCGCAATACACCATTCGTCGTAGAGACCCTTGCATGAACTAACCACACACACCCAGATAATGTTGTAAACTTACAGACATCAGTTATACGCACTGAATCATTTTTAATGTATTTAAACTGAAATCCGCATTCGACTACGTACTTGTAGAGTACTATCTTGAATTCATGTGCGTCGCCCCCACAAGATTGACCAACATATGTAATACCGAATGTCCACCTAGCAGACAAAAATGTCTTCGATTTGTGAGGACAATATGATGATAACAAATCTGTTTGGTCCTCAATATCATACATCGGCCCACCCACGGTGTCACACAATCTATCCGTAGAGGACCCTGCAACATCACATTCAACGCCCACCCTATGACTCCGCATTTGAATTAACGCGTCCATATGGTGAAGACCAAACGACTTTGCAAGAGACAACATGTTTTGAACATTGTCATCACAATCAACTTTAAACTTACTGTATCTAGAAATAGTGAAAAAGAAATACTCCAATACAGGGTCCAAGCTGTCAAACTTATCACAGACACCATGGACCAACTAAGCAAATGTCAATGTTTGATGAAGACGGAACAACGCATTTGTTTGTCCGAAAGTACACAACAGTAGCACTGCGAACTCCATACCTGCAGATAGGAGAGGGGGGGGGGGGGGGAAACAATACAAACAAAAAAACATTACATTTTATACAATAATGAATGGATGAAAACTGTGAAAATGGGAAATAACCTTGGCAACTTCTGAATGTCTACTACACACTGCATGGTCACAACATTACCATGTTGTTTAAAACACTACCATTGTAAAAAAATTGCAATTGCTCAATGGGTATGGCTGACATCGTTTACACATGGGTTGGGGGATGATGTTTTTTGGTGTTTGATATATCTTTGAATAATTCGTTCTATATTCGAAATTGGAAAGGATCCCAAGTAACCCAATAAAATGAAAAATGAACATCATGGAAAGGCAATGTTACAAACCTGTTATCGTCAGAAAATCATATATACGTTCCAACCACAACACGGAACAATAAATAACAAATCAAGACAAAACACATCCACCGTAAACATCGTATGATGCAACACGCACCCCCAATCAAAATTCGAAAAACCATCGCAAAGATAGAAAATGAAAGAAAAAAAAAACAAGCCAAACAAAACAACATCACATGTGTACAAAAAATGGATAGAGCAACCTGTACATATGGAAGAGAACATTGGCAAGTAAATGAATAATGTAATATCAACAACCATTATGACTGCACAATAATGTAATATCAACCACAACAGGGAACAACAATGTAAACCTATACCAAACATTGACCAAGTAAACCTGCACATATGGGAAAAGAACGTTGGCAACGAAACCTGTACAAACCAACATTACATGTGTATCATAATGTAACATCAAATTTTAGCCACTGTTTTATGTTTGAAATTAAAAAATGAAACATGCACATCATGTGTAAAGCAATGTTACAACCCCGCTATATTCGGAAAATTGTATATACGTTCCAACCCGACAACAGGAAACAAAAACAACAAATCAAACACAAAACCACATCCACCAAAAAATATCGTACGCTCGAAGATGCAGCACACACCCACTATTTTATGTTTGAAATTAAAAAACGAAACATGAACATCATCTGTAAAGCAATGTTATAATCCCGTAATCTTCGAAAAATCGTATATACGTTCCAACCCCAACAACGGGAAACAAAAACAACAAAACAAACACAAAACCACATCCATCAGAAAACATCGTACGCTCTAAGATGCAACACATGCCCCAAATCAACAACCGAACAAACATCACAAAGAAATAACTGAACAATGGAATAACACCAACCTGAGTGAGCCACAGTGCACGTCAACCCAATAAACACCACAAGCTGTTAGGAAACACAAATACACACCAACACACATTAGGCACAAAACATCAATTAAGGAAACATCAACAATTTCCAAAAAGAGCCACGTTTTCTCCTCTCCTAGTAAAATAGTAATGTTAAAACCCTGCCTTATCCACAAAACACCAAAAAAGTCTGTTTGAAATTCAAAACCAAGGGCAAACAAGTAAAACAAATCTCAATAATACAAACAATACAACATACCAAAAATACAAAAGGGACTAAATGGTTTAATAAAAAACATCTAAGACTAAATGGAGTAACATTTCCCTAAATGAGATTTATGAGTAATTTTCCCTAATTTAAATGTATAGTTTTTATTTTTCAATTATTTATTTATTTGGTTTGTAGAAAACATTGAACATGTATATATTTATTTTGAAAAATAAAACAAAAAACATGTTTGGTGTTTACATGTGTTTTAAAAATTTGTTTTGCAAGTGAAAAGGTGGTTGCAAGTGGTAGCTAATGGTGGTTTTCTATGGGAGGTGGTGGCAATAGTTGATTATCGGTGCTCGAAGATGGTTCTAGATGTGGTTATCAACTGCATAAGGTGGTTATTAGAGGAGGTGGTTGGTGGTTGATGGGAGGGGATGAAGAAATGAAAATTTGTTTTTCAAACAATTCAAATTTTTTTTTTTGGTTAAAAGAATTGAAGTAATTTTGTAAATTGTTTATAATTTTATAAAAATAAAAATAATCACTAGAAATGACAAACAGGTGGCCCATTAAAATAAGTTGAATTTAAAATAATTTAATACAAATCTGTCTATTTAATAAACAATGGGATGAGTTGGGTTGAATTGAACTTGGGTTGAACAAATAAATGTGATCAACCTATTTATTTTATTTATTTGTATTTTAAAAATTAAGAATTTGTCTAGCAAAATTGGTTTAAAATTTAATTAAAAAAAAACTCATTTTTATAAAAATAGTAAAAATAGTGTTTTTTATTTTTTATTTTCATGTAAATAATAATAATATAAAAATAATTAGTGTTTTTAATTTTTTTATTATTTTTATTTTTAAAAATATTAACAATTAATGCTGTGTTTGGTTGGAGGATTTGAGGAGAAATTTGGAAAGAGAAATAAAAAAGGTAGGTAAAATATGAATAAAATATACTTACATTTTACCGAGTTTCACATCCCCTTTTTTCTTTTCCTTTTTAAATTCATTTCCAAATTCCTTAACCAAATACAGCGTTAATAAACAATGAAAACTTCAGGCAGACTGACGAATCAATTGATCATAAATCCTATCACCCTTTGACAAATCTCGCTTTCTCCCTCATGGCCTTTGCAACAAGTCCATCCTTATTCTCATCATTTGTGGCGGTGGAAGTGGCGGAGTGATGGCGGTATTAGTGATAATGGTGAAAAAGAAAGTGATCATGTTTAATCTATTTTTAATTGAATTTAGAAGATACAATTCATCTAAACTCATTGATAGATTTGAGTGATTTTAAACGAGTTTCAGTCGTGTTTAATTAAGGAAAAAAATTGATCATTTAAAATTAATAATCAAACCATGCCCCAATGTATGCAAATGGTGGTTTCAGCCCAAGTTAAACTCAAGACTAAAAAGCTAAGTTATATTAATTTAGACTTCCATTGCTAAATTAATTCGATAAATTTGGATTGTGATTGATTGTCTAAAAGTTAAAATTGTGAATCAATTAATTAATTTAATTTAATTAATTTATTTATTTTTTTCAATTGATAAGATAGTAATATCAAACAGGCTATTAGCTCATTAAAAAGTCAACAAAACCTACCTAAGCTCAAACTCAACAACTACTCAACTACTACCCACCTACAACCTCCATAATAGGGGAGAAATAAACACACTATAACAGATGAAACTCTTTTTCATAGGAGTTGGACCCAAGACCTCACACCACAATTGATGAAACTCCTCTCTATAGGAGTTCAACCTAATAACTCACACCACAAATGGTGTTATAAAACCATTAAGCCAAATGTTGAATTGAATCAATCAAATTAAACAAAGGGAAACCTGTGTATAAAAAATGGCAAGAATTTAAGGTTTCGAATCCACCTTAATTTCGCAACTTTTATTAATGTATCTACTCTAAGAATTAATTAACTAATATGATCATGACGAATTATAACTACAAGCCTTAACAATGTCTTCAATGAGATCATGAAATTGATAATTAGGTATAATCTCTTTGTGGGGGATTCTATTTGCACCAAAAAAAAAAAAAAATCATCAACGCTGTATTTAATTGGAGAATTTGGAAATAGATTTGGAAAAAAGAAAAGAAAAAGTTAGGTGAAATGTGAATAAAATATACATTTCACTTAATTTCACACCTTTTCGTTTTCCTTCTCCAAATCTCTTCCCAAATCTCCCAATCAAACACACCACAAGTACACATAATTTCTCAGTACACTCAATTAAATTATTTAGAATTATAATTTACTATCAATAAACTTTATATTTTTTCATAAATTACCCTTTTAAGTACACTCAGATAATAAACAAATCAATGCCCTTTCCCTTCCCATGCCCAGGTAGCTTGTCTTGCTGGTCCGTCTTCTTACTATGACTTGCTCTGCTCTCTTTTCCTCTTCTTCATCCATTATATCTATCTCTATATCCTTAAATACTTGGAAATTGATTCTTTTTTCTTTTTGGGTGCATTGTTTTAACAAAAACCTCATTATGGGAGGAGATGTGCAGGTACAGCCTACAGTGCATCACCAAGAAGTGCTCATGTGGCAAGCACTGTGGCTGCAACCCCTGCACCTACACCTACACCAACAATGTCACCACTACTACCGGCTGCCTGCTTTCTAGCCTTTATGTTCATGATAATGGTAAGTTTTGGTGGAGTGGATTAGAATTTTGGAGTAAGGAATAATATAAAAAGAAAATAATTGAAACTTGAGAAAAAAAGATGAAAATAGTTGAATATGAAAAATACTCTTAAATAGTTTGGGTGTACTATGAGAAAAAATTATATTTTATTTTAGAGTTTAATGCGTATTGTCCTTATAAGCAATTTTATATTAGGGTATAATAAGAACTAAAGTTTTAAAATTTTAGTTGGAGGTACTAAATTAGGATAATTTTATTTACATACCATCAATCCTCTCAGAACATACCATTACGTTGTACACCTACATAATAATTTTTAGATTGTGAAAATATCTCATTTCACACCATAGCTTTTCTTTTTTAACACTAAGCTAATAAACTGGTATACACCACAACTAAAATGTTCAATTTTTTATTTATGAATATTTAATATTTGATCAACCTTAATAATCTGAACAAAATAATTTTATTCAAATATAAATATTGAACATTCTATAAATGTTCAACTCTGGTTATCTGAATACTTAATGAACAAACAACCATTTTCTATACAAGCGAGATAAATAAAAAAGTAAATTGACATTTTCATTGTTGTGTTGTTCCAAATCAACAAACTGAGTGTCATCCATGGTGTGCAAATTTTCAAAGCCAATTGATTTCAATATTCTTATAACCCTAAAAGGCAATAATGTTTTGAGTTTGGAAAATAATAGTGAAGATTATAATGGCGAAGATGATGAGTGTAGTGTGTTAGATTATAATGGTAAAAATGAGTATAGTGTTAGATTATAATGGTGAAGATGAAGAGTGTTGGGTGAGAGTTGGAAGAGAGATTTGTTTCAAAAGATATAGTGTATGGGTAATGGTACGTAAAGAGAGATTTATGTTTTCATATGTGAATTACTTAAATGAGTACCTACATACCTATATTGTCTTTAATAGTCATTTTACTTGAAGATAATATTATTATATAAGTTTAATGTTATGTACTGAGAAAATTCATAGTTTGTAAATGGAACTTTCCACTGAGTTACTATTTAGGTGCAAATATAATTACCCTCTCTTTGTTTGTTGAAGATGAGATGCTTACAACTAACTTGATTATGTCTTGGATAAATTGAGCATAATTTATCTCAAACTAGGGCCTTTGTGATTATTTCTATCCATTATGAAAATTGTATGTAGTTGTTTGTTTCTTTTCAAACTTGGCTATGGCTAGGGTTAGGGCTAGGGCTAAGGCCACGGCTAGGACTTGTGGTGGTTGTTGAACTTGGTAAAAGTTTGTTTGTAATTTTTTTTTATATTTGTAATTATTCTTCGACAAAAAATCATACATTTAAAACCATAAAAATCAAATACACTTTACAAAATTGAAAACATTAACTTCACGTAATATAATTGCCTCAACGTTACACACCAATTATTTTATCAATCAATACTAAAAACTATAATACAAATTATTACTTGATTAGGGTTTTTATCCAAAACTTAAAAAGAAAACTTAAGAGCTGATGGTGAGGACACAATTCATTGTCTTTGATGAAAACAATGTTTTGAAAACTGGATCAGTGAGCAAACTAGAAAAGGAACTGAGTGGATGGAATCGTCAGATCAGAACGTTATAATTATCTCATAAATATTTTAAAATTAATATATAAATACAAATATTGATAATAATTTTTTAAAATTAAATATTACGAATTAAAGCTTGATTAATAATTTTTACACTCCTTAAATTAAAAAAAGTAATATATAACTATATAAAATATTACATATTATAGATACTTGATAGGAACCACATATATGTATATATATATACATAATACTATTACAAGAAATTATACAGACAGGTGAACTAGCCAGTCAATTGGTTTGGCAGTTTAATCGCGAAAGGACTGGTTTACGGTTTAATCGGCCGGTCTGATTCAGTTTTCAAAATCATAGATGAAAATTTCATTGATTGACTTTCGAGAATCACCATTTTTGTTTTGGAGCGGTCTTCTCAAGACTTGGGGTAAGTATTGTGCATTGTGCCATAAAGCACAACATGCGTGTTGTAAGGCTTGTTGTGGCGTGTCTCGAGTTGATTTTTATGATCCGAACTGTTTATATTATAGGATTTATCGAATAAATCATACATAAAAAAGTAAGATCAATTGGACATCTGTAATCCGATAATAAGATTACATTTGTTGTAAACAAAAATAAACAAGGCACTCAATTTATAAATCTAAATTTAAATTTCTTTTGCCCAAAAGTCCTAGCGCTAAACTACAATGTCCATAAGGACACTTTTAATTCTTCTCTCTTCTTCTTCTTTTTCTCCTTCTTCTTCTTTCTATTTCTAATTTAGGTTCTCTCTCTCTAAAAACCATAGTTGATACAAAACCTCCGCTTTCTCATCCGCAACACCTCCTCCTTCGTTGTTGAAAACCTCCTCTATCTCGAATCTACGACAGCCCAGGCAGATTCCCCTCAATTTTCTCATCTCTTTTGTATCTCTCTCTCTCTCTCTCTCTCTTTCTCTCTCTCTCCTACTCGGCTTTGAGAGAGAAATCTTTGTTCTACTTGAAGATCTCTATACTGAACAATCTAAATGAATCCAAGTCTACACTTTTACCCAGGTCCAGCTCCTCCATTGCCAGAAGAACAGAGTCGTGTATCATCGCCGCCGAAGATGAATACAAACACAAACACGACTTCTTATAATTTGTAAAGAAATCTCATCTCAGGGATAAATCTGAGAGGAAGAATATTACCGACAATGAAATTGGCTTTCCACAAAAAATGAACTAGTTAATGTACATGCCCTCGGTAGCGATGAAGAGCCCTTTTCTAGTGCTTGAATCGGAAGAGGTGGCGAAATGTGACTCGAGCTAGAGGCACACCACGACCTGGGTCTTGGATGATCTATGTAATCATGCCCTTTAGATAGTTGTTGCATTTGCCGAAGTCGAGGCTCTTGAACTAAGTTGGACCTTTGTTGAGGAGACATCAAATTTAACGTGGTTCGACCTCAATGCCTACGTTCACGGAAGAGTAACCTGTTATTACTATAACAATGGAGATTACAAAGAGATTTACACAATGGAGGAGTAGACCACTCTCGCTTAACTCCCACATGGCTCTCTATCTCACAAAGAGGGAGTCTCTCGGCCTTACATCTCTCTCTCTCTCTCTCTCTCTCTCTTGGTTTGCTCATTCACTAAACTCTTTTCCCAACCTCTCCATTTATACACCAAGATGAAGAAGTGGGTTTGGCAATATTTGGCAAGGTTGGTGGGTTTGGTAGGTGGCCATCTTCCTTGACTTCATTAGCCATCATTGATGACTAGGTAAAGCTCTCCAATTACACATGGAGCAGAAACCTAACAATCACCCCTTTTGCTTATGTGGGGTGATGTGTCGTATCCGCAACAAAAAACTTGCTGCCAATCTTGTTACTCCTAAAATCCAGTATAGTCTGCATCTCCTCACTGAGACACTTGCACCCCCTGAAGCTAGAGATAACACACCAGAGATATAAGAGTAGAAAGGGGTGATTGTTGGGTTTCTGCTCCATGTGTGAATGGAAAGCTTCACCAAGTTATCAATGGTGGCTGATCAAGTCAAGAAAGACGGCCACCCACCAAACCCACCAACCCATGCGGTTGTGGGTGTGAGACTTGAATTCAGACCTAATACCCTTTCGTTGAGCATTGATCACGCGACCCATCACTCTTTTTCTCTTTCTTTGTTATTTTGGGTACAGGGAGAGAAAGAGAGAGAGAGAGAGAGAGAGAGAGAGAGAGAGAGAGAGAGAGAGACTATTCATTTTCTAGGAACAATGTCAAATTCATTCTAAACAGACTTCAGATATGGTGATTATGTGTTCTATATTATGGTCTGTTGTAACAAAAATATGAGATAGACAAATAGAGAAAGAGAAAGAGATAATGATGAGTGAGAGAGAGAGACATACAGAGAGAAGAAGAAAGATAAATGGGTTTGTGAAATTTGTATGGATAAAAAAATGTAACAGATAAAATATGTTTTGTTGAATTTTAATAGATAGGAAAAATATGCAGTTGAATTTCAATAGATAGATATAAATTTGAACAGATAAATAATTTCAAAAAATTGAATAGATAAAAAAAGATTTGAACACATAGGTTAAAACAAAAAAAAATCAATAGATAGGTGGTAATGTGCTTTTGACTAACAAATGTCTTTATGGCCCCAACAGTTTCATCCTTGTCCTTAAGGATTTATAGGGGTGGGAATATGGATTTATCACCAAATTTTTCAATAACAATTGGTATAACTTTGATAATATTTTTTTTAAAATTAATTAGGGTTGGTCATCGAGTTATGTATATCCAATTAATTAGAATTTTTTTATGAATAATTTACTTGACGAATCCTAAAATATAAATTGTTTAGATCGTTGAAAAATACTCAAGATATACCTCCATTAGACCTCACAACATGGATGCTGTGCCACCAACCCTAACTCGGTTGGAGCTTCACTTCTGCTTAAGCAAATGACAGTAGTTTCCTCTAAAAAATTGAGCTTCTTAGGGTTTCCACTTATAGAAAGCCTATTAGAATGCCATTGCCAAGTAACATAGAGTAAAGACAAAAAGTGTATATTATGGATCTAAATGTGCAACATTGTAGCTTCGATAAAATAGTTAATGTATCAATTAACAATTTAAGTACGAAAAATATACATATGGTCCATGTAATTTCAAGTGTATCAATTTGGTCTCCTAATTTGTTCATATTGTGCCAATTTTGTCTAATTGATCACATCCACTAAAACTTGGATAGATATTGAGTGTTGCTATAACATCCCAGTTAATACTTTGAACCCCCCCATTTATTTGGACCCTCACTTAGAAAATTCAAAATCCTACCTCCCAAATAATACGAAAAGTATATTTCTAAAAATATCACACCGACAAAAATGCACACCCTTTAGCACACTTGTAAAAATCCTTCATCTCCTAAAACCCTCAACTGTTGATCTCTCACTATTGAACTCAAGCTTCCTCTCACCATTGAACTCAAGCTTTTTCTCACTGTCAACAAAGCTCCCCCATCGATCTTTGTCCGTTGTTGATCTTTCTGTCATCGATTTCTGTCACAAGCAATCACTCACAACCGACCACTTTTCGCCGTTGATCTCCCTTAGAGCTGATCTCTCATCGCTGACCTCTCTTCGTCGTCAATCTCTCTTACAGCCAACCTCTCACCACCGTCGATCTCTCCGTTACCATGTCGAACCCGTATCGCCAAAAAAATTATCTATGTTCGAACTTGTGTTATCGAACAATTTGTACATGTTCGGACCTGTGTTACGAAACATTATAAAAACGTAAAGTCCTATGTCTGTGAACAAGTTTGACCCATCAAAATTTAACAAATGAAGATAAGTATGCATCAACCAGTTTGATTAGCAAATGAAACTAAAGTTTGTCGCATAACCAAAACATAAGTATGCATTAAGATTACATCAAAAGTACCGAACATATGAATAAAAAAGTTCGAATTCAAGGTGCCAAACATATGGATAATGTTCGGTTAGACGTTTTCAAACTAATGCCTTTAATTCATTCATGTGTTACCATTTTTTTTGACATACGTTCAGGAGTTTATATGCACTTGCCTGTAAGAATTGAGTGAAAATGAAACTCATAATCCATGAATTATGCATGCATGCATGGAATGATCCTCTTTTCTACTTCCTAAGCTCCATTCTCTTGCTCATTCTTCTAATTCTCTTGATTTTTTTGCACTAAGTGACTCAAATTCATAATTTAAGAGTTGAATTACCTACCTTAAGTCTTCAAGTGAGCTCCATGTAGCAAATCCCTTGAGTTTCCAAGCCAATTCTTCTAAATTCCTTCTAATCTCACCAAGTCTTCCTCAATTCCCTCTTGTTTGATCTCTCTCTCTCTCTCTCTCTCTCTCTCTCTCTCTCTCTCTCCACATTTTTGAGTTCAAATAGATGAAGAAAGTGTGTGTATATGTGTCCTAGTACTCACATTAGCCTTATATAGGCTTGATTAGCATTAGGCTAATTATGTGTAATTAGTTCTAATTAATTTATTATAATTATTTGATTCCGAATTGAATTTTAATTAGACTTACCATAAAATTCTAAAAACTCTAAATAACACATATACGTAGTCAATTTCATATTCAGATGCCGATAAGGCCTTTAATTCGCGTACTGAAACAGAATTTCAGACAGATATTCCTACCATAGATAGATATAAATACAAATAGCACATAACACATGCAATTAACTTAGGATTTCATCTTAATTACTTGTTAGCAATGCTTAATCAAGGATTATAGGCTAATCCTATGTCAGAGTTGTTACAGAAAGCGATCAACAACAAATTTCTTTGTTCCAACATCTTTTGTTTTATACTTGTGATCAAGCGAATCCTAGAACGCATTTGTGGTCTTGATTGGACTATACACATTGTATAATGTGTTATCCAATCCATTGAGGATATAGTTCCTGCAAAGGAAGTATGCATATTTCCATGCATCCACTGCTGCAACAACTTGTCCATTACTTTTATTCTCACTAAGAGATGGAGTATTTTCTCGCAAAAACCTCGTCAAAATTCAAGGTGGTCAGATAAAATAACATTTCCTGTTGCCAACATTTAAAATCTGTACCACTAAACATGACCATGTCTAACAATCGTCGGGATGGAAGCAACTGGTGTAGACACAACGGGTGTAGGGGCAGTACTTCCCAATGTAACAGTATTTTCTGTAGCCATTTTTTATTAACAAATATATATATATATATATATTTTATGTTGACCAAAAGATTTCACAATATATATATTTATATAAATATAAAAAAAAATTATATATACACTAACCTCAACAGTACCAGAATAATTAAGTGTCCAAATAATCTAGTATAATAGAAATTATTAGGATAACAATAAACAAAGTTCTACTACAATAAGAATTTGGGTAAACTATTTTAATTTAATTTAATTTAATTTATTTATTTTTTAAATTCTTAGTAAACCCAGAAAACAGATATTGTAGAAAATTCCAGAACTAGTCCGAAAATTTTAACCTAAAAACAGTTATAGTCAAATATGAATTAGGGTAAAATTCAGTAAATGAATGTGTAAGAAAATTAACAGTACCGTATATAAAAGAAACAAAGTTCTACTATGTTTTTATACAAAAAAATGATTTTGCTAAAATCAATTTTTAACTGAAAAAATAAACACTACATTACAGGTTATACAGAAACTGTGAAACAGTATAGGAAATTCTATCTTACAATTGTTGGAGATAATTTTGGCAAATAATTAGGGGGTGTTAGTTTAGCACATTATCCTATTTTGCTCACAATCATCTTATTTGGGTCATATCATCTCTCTACCACATCACTTCAAACTCTACCCATATTTCACTTTTTTTTTTTCGTAAAAAATCAAAAAATATATTTATTTAGATCACCCAAATACCCCCTTAATTTAAGCAAATAATAAATAACATAAAATAAACAACCAAATTAAACCTTACAGCACTTTTGCGGATTGCTTATGAGCAAGTTTATTATTGAGGTCATTGTTTGAATATTGTGTCTTTAAAATAGAATTTCCTCATCTCTAATGGTGCTTGAGAACAATAGACGTTTTATCTCCAAAATACAACAAACAAACGAATAGAGCACACTCTTTGATTGTATTGCGAACCAAAACTATGTTTTACGTTAATAAAATTCAGACTCATATAGATGAAGAATACAAGAAAATAATGCTTGAACTTGGGGAATTTGAAATGAAGAAAACTGGAATGGGAGTTGTCTTTATATAGGTTTGTTCATTTGGAACAGAAAAGGCACAAAGAAAGGACATGACCCGTGGGCCACACCCTTTAAAATGAAAAGACATCATAAATATTTGTACCTTTTTATTCAAATGGAGTCTATTTCCATTTACTTCTAAATTTTTTTTCCAACACTTTCCTTATCTAATAATACAAACACAAACACAACACATACATAGGCATACTTCTAAATTTTTTCCAACACTTTCCTTATCAAATAATACAAACACAAACACATCACATATTGTTGGCTTTTTGGCTTTTTGAGGGTTATATTTGTAGATGCGAGTATGCCAGCAAGGATCAATCAGTCCTTACAGAAATTATAATTGCCAACCAATTATCAAACGATTGTGTTTTAGTTCTTTCAGCCTCAATGAAGAGGACTTTTACTGGTGGCTTGACTTAGGAGAAATTAAACAAAATAACAGGTAAATGAGGAGCAATTGAAGTATTTCATTAAAATGAAAACTTACAATGAGCCAAACTCAGCCTCGTAGAGGTTTACAGCAATAATCTACTTGAAACTACTCCTATGAATGAAGTGCAGTGTAGGAATTGAAAGTGCAAGAATGTAAAGAACAGGTATTTAAAGTGCAGGAAATGTAAAGACTAGAAATGTAAAACTGGAAAAAATATATGAAGTAAATGACTGGTTTGTTGGATCTGAGTCTGGGGGTTTTTTCTGGGGGCTTCCCTGCTATTTATACTTGTCAAGGATGACCTTCGAACTGCACTTCAAACCATCGAACTGCTCCTCCATGATCGTCGATCATGTTGCCTTATAGGTAGTTCCACTACGCCATCACTTGCAGTTGAGCTTCCTTCTTATATTTGAATTTGAATATGAGTAACCGTTGAAGCCCCGTCACCTTGCATCTCTTTACTGATCCAATGCTACTCAGATCATGCGAGAACCAATATTAACTGCCACGTGTACGATCAGGATCGAAGACTTGAATAGTCTTCCTATATTACCCTTACTTTGCCACGTGTCGAACTGTAACTGGCTTATACAAAATATATAGCCAACATTACCCCCCGCACTAATATACCCAATACTTGGTGATATTAGTGGATCATAGTCGTGCATGGGCTTTGTGCTTTTAGAAACACAATCGTCACCCATTATGATTACTTGCATTAATTTCATTTCCAACCTTTGGAATATCCTCACCACCTTAGTAATCGAGCGGACTGATATCCCTTTCATGGCTGAATCAAACTTCTTCTCTATTGATAAAGTACATGAAAAGTCATCTGATGATGCTGTTTCTCCTCGAAGGAAATTCCATACATTAATTAGCCACCTTTAATCAAGTTCCTGTATTTAAGTCATGGAGGCCTTCGCAAATTATCGATCTTTGGACTACGAACATATTACCCTCAAACCTTTAATTCAGAAAATTGCAGATATGGACATAAGAGATTCTTCTTCACAGTCTGCATGGGATAGAGCTGTGGCTCCTTCTACCTTCGAGGGTTCTGGGATTTCTGGCTGGTTGGAATCTGAGACTTGTGTCTTAAGGGAGCGAATTAACCATCATTTTGTTGAGTTCACTGACCCTTTAGATTTCCCTTCTGACGCTCGAAGCTCGGTAGTTTACCCTTATGTGCCCATCGACCTCCGACGCAATTTGGAGGATAATTTACTTGTAGCATGGTACACATCCTCCATGCCTACAAGGATAGTGTCTGCCACCCGATGCCTAGAAGAGGCCCAAGGGCACTATCCATCATCTTTAGCCAATAGGGCGAAACTCTGCTCTTTCGACTGGCTCGATTACATTAATGCTTTTGTTCCTTCTACTCTCACGCCATCTCCTGAAATGGAAACATCCACATCTTCTTCTCCATCTCCTGAATTAGAAGCATCCACACATTCTTCTCCACCAACTCCCTCTTGGCCAGAGAGACTGGGGCTCGCATTTTCTGCGGATAAGGTCTTTCTTCCTTACATGCCTCCATCTTTCCTTACTTCAGCTGAGCGAAAACAAGCCCAGTTTTTGCTTGCAGCCTTCTCTCACTTGCCTTTTGACGTTCTGGAGGACGATGTTCCTCTTAAGAACTTTCGATGGGCTTGTGATATTCTAACACGGGGTCAGGTCCTTAGCCCCATTGCTCAAGTAGAACTCCACACGTTTCTAGACCAACTCCCATTACTCTTTCACTGGCATCGAACTGCCATGGCAACCGCTCAATCTTTGGACCAACTCTCATCCCTTCAAGTTCATACTCAGTACGAAGCAAAGAAACTCATCGAGAAATTCGATGACTTCCAGAATAAAGACTCTGCATACGAGGATGACATGGATATGGGTGAACTGGAGCGAGGATTGAAAGAAGCAGCATTTGAAATAAAGGCTGAAGAGCTCTTTTATCAAGTGAGAGCACATCAACTTCAGCAGCCAATCCTGGAAGAAATGGAGAATAGAATGAAGAAAGAAAAGAAATTTATCGACCATAGTTGGACAACATTTCATGATCTTGTTATTTATTCCATTCCTTATTTCTGTGAGCTTAAACTTGTACCCAAAGAGAGTCATTCGATGTAATTGCTTTTTCTTTAATACAACTAAGATTGTTTTGGCATTATTTGATTTTTTTTCCATTCATCTTCAAAAGCAATTTTAGAACTTCTTTCTGAACAAACTCATCCTTCGAAACTGGACACAATTGTTAAAACACTAAAATCAACATGAATTCTTCCAACTTTTGGAATACAATTGACAATTTTGCTGATTTTTATTTAGAATCAATGCTTCGAATTTAACAATCTTATCCTTCAAATATAGATCTAATCAATTCCAATAAGGATGTTGAGATGAATTTTCCAATTTATGGACTATGGTTACCAACTCTTGTTGATTTTTGTTTAGAATTGGTGCTTCGAATTTAACACTCTTTCCTCTCAAAACCTGTTTTAATCATAACCAAAATATAGTCATGGTTAGTACTGACTAGTCTTGCAACAGTCCATACTCACAACAATATGGAAACTGCTCTTGGGGTACACTGTTTTAACCGAACAAATAATTCTCTGAGTATATACAAACCAACTATTGGTTTAGATGTTTCGAACAACTATTTACTTCCTCAAAGGTCCTCAAACTTTGCCTCAAGGGTATTACTTTTGTTAAGAAACCTATTACAGGTCCTTAATCTCTTCGAAGTAAATCCATCCTTGAGTATTCTTACATTTTGAAGCATGTAGTATGCTTTGAAGCCGACTTCTATATTTCGAAGCCGTTGTTGTTTTGATTTTTGGCGCCAAAATCTGGTTTCGAAGCCAAATATCTTGCTTCAAAGCTGGCATCACCATCCGGAATGTGCTATTCCCTCCAAAAACTATCAATATCAGAAGAGACTCCTCGTATTCGTACTTTTAGTACTTAACGACTTATGGGATATATTTTCTGGACACAAAGGCTTTTAAAACCCTTTTGTTTCGCGTTCTGGAATTACTTACGCTCTTAACGTACAAACCCTCATCAGTCTTCCACTTCTCTCTACTCTCTTTTTCACTTTCTGAAAAAGCGTACTATCAATGGCTTCTTCTTCACCAAAAGTGCCAGTCATAGAGCGTGTGAGCTCATTTGTGGCCTTGAAAAGACTCATTGATGCAGAATGTGAGAAGTACAAGGTTGGGGAGAAAAGCGCTATCGATGGGCGTACTTTTGTCCCTCGTCGCCATGTGCAGCAAGATTATGTGCTCGGGCCCATATTCAAAGAGATCCTTAATGAGCTCCCAGCCCTATATCCTCGTCTGGAGAACCAATGTTTCCTTTATGAAGGTGGTCTCGACCGAGAGGAACTGGAGAATCAATCGCCCTCACCGATGTTGGCCCACGGTGAGACCAGAGTGGCAAGAATGGTATGACTGGGTCATCCCTGCTAGGACACTGGACCTTCAAGAGCTCTGCCTTCTCGATGCTCTCCGACTATCTAGGGTAACTATCTCAGAGGACCCTTTCCTAGTTTCTGCTGCTTTATGTTTTGGAACCCTATCTTTAATTTCTTTCAATTTAGATGTGAGATGATGGCCCCTACTGTTCTTGATATTTGCCATCTACTAGGAGTATCCCCTATTGGTACCTCCCAGTTACACCAGATTTCCCTGACTTAGCAGTTCCTTTCTCCCCTCCCCTCTCTTAACTCATCTTACAGTGATTTTGTTAAAGCTGAGAATAAAATAGAGGGCCTGGTAACTGATAGGGAATTCTTTTCCTTCTTGTTATATTGGCTTTGCAAATTCCTCTTCTGCACCTCCTCCCCAAAGAATCATGCCTGAATTTGCCCCTCTTGCCGAAGCCTTTGTTTGCAGAAAAGGGTAGCCTTGGCCCCATATGTTCTAGGCCATGTATATAGAGTTTGTTCCCTCTTTTGTGAGAAACCCTTAGATGCTAATCAAGGGGGGCCATTCTAGATCCTTCAGCTTTAGCTTTTCGCCTATTTTACTGAATTACAATCCAAATGCCTTAAATTTTCTGGGCTACACTCTCTTACCCATGGCATAAGACTGGCCAATGCTTCACTTTCTCCTTCTACTTTTGCCTTTTATTTCTCTTTCTTCCATCAACTACCAGCTGCCCCTCCTACTCACCCGTTTCCGTCCCTTCGAACCCAGCATTGGTCCAACTTGGTTGAATAATTTCCTAAGGGACAGGCTTTGTGCCTTGCCTGCTCACAAGGATATATGGGCTTCCCTTCTGCTTCCTAGAGAGCTATTTATCGAGACTACGAATCTCAGAGCTTATAAATGCATAGCTGAGCCTTATTGTCCTGCTCAATTTGCTAGACAATTTGGCTTCACACAAGGAGTCCCAATACCTCTCTGCAGCAACACCAATTTGAGCCTTACTAGGAGATATTTGAAGGTTCGGAGGTCGAGGCTAGAAGAGGCAACCTTCAAATTTATAGATGACTTGGCCAATTTTGAGTATACCCCTTTCATTCCTCAAGGTACCTGTAGACGTCCCCGAACGCCCCGGGAGGGATGAGTCCCCCGTTCCGTTCATTTTGGGCTCACTACAGTTCAGGACTCAAATTGTCACGGTTCTTAATCTGAACCAAAGAGTCCAAATCCGGCAAATCATTTTGAGAAAACAGATTTTTGAAAGAAGTGCTAAACATGGACTGCTTTGCCAGATATAGAGTCGCCACCTAAATGTTTTATTTTGGGAAATTTAGGAAACCCTGACTCGTTGCCTAAGGCCACGTGTCCGTCATCACCAAAGTTGCCTCGGCTCGGGAACTTGGGTACGATTGGGGAAGGTCACTTCGTGAGCACCCCCGCTCGCCCGATCAAAGATCGGCCTCTACTAACCATGATATCTAGTTTTGAAAACATTATGCGTTCTTATTCCGGTTATTAGCCTAGATTTACTATGTGATGCGCGCAGCATACAAGTATAGACTGGATCGCCTGAATTGGAACAAAACATTTCATGTTTGTTTTTTTGAAAGATGGTTTGCTACTCGCAAGTAGGCTTAAAATGCAGATTTTGCCACCCTCAGGTGGGCTTTAGAAAAGATGGTTTTGCCACTATCTAGTGGGCTTAAAACTCACAGTGAATGATTTGTTTCAATCCAAATAACCCAACCTTCACCCACAAGCATTCAGACAGTTATATCACATAAGCATATAGCCTCATGGTAAGCATGCTATCATGGCAGTCACTCACACGCATGCAAGGATGCTAAAGCATAACCACTTACCGAGTACTCCAAGCCAAAACAGAAGCTATGTTAGAAATCCATGCATGATCCTAACTATGCTGAAATGCCTAATGCAACACATGCAAAAATGCAACTATAGCAGGCTCGGCTATTCTAAGCATGGCATATTGTAGACACCCCATTTTGATCGGACCTAAGACTTGGGCGCTTTCTTTTGATTACCCGATGATGACAATTAGAATGTGTTTCTCACAAAATTCTCAGTAAGAAAGATGGAATTTAAGTTTTAATCCCAACCTTCACCTATTTTTTGGCCAAACTATTTTAGACCTTAAAACCCTCTTTTCAAAATATGTTTTTTTTTTTAAAAATGTTTGTACAATGTCCCGAGGCTCCCATTTCGATTAAAATGTTGCACTTTTCAGTAAACCGAGTAAGGACAAAGTGGAAATAAATGGAAGGGAGGTGAACTTTTTTTGAAAAATATTTAAAAACATCTTCTTTATAGGTTTGGAGTTGAAGGAAATAGGAGGGGATGAAAGAAAACTGGTTTAGGAAAAGAATGAGTATCAAATCATTAAGAAGGAAATGAGCAGCCTTCACTTAATTAGGCATTTCTCTTTGTACACTTGGAATTTAAATGTGAGGCCACCACCATTGGAAAGTAGACTTCTAGGGCTTCAATTTAGACCCAAGAACCACCTTAGACCAAGTCCAAATAAGGGAGATAGGCCTATTTGAAGTTGGGCTTCAAAGCAGATTTTGTTGACCCAGCCCGAGATAGCCTTTACTAAATTAGGCATATCTCTTTGTACACTTGGAATTTAAATTTGAGGCCACCACCATTGGAAACTAGACTTCTAGGGCTTCAATTTGGACCCAAGAACCGCCTAAAACCAAGTCCATATGGGGGAGATATGCCCATTTGAAGTTGGGCTTAAAAGCAGATTTTGTTGACTCGGCCCAAAACTACAATAGCCCATTTTTTCTTGGTTTTGGTTCGGTTGGGACAACCCATTTACCTATTTTCTGAGCCATTCAAGTGCATCCACTCATCCTCCATTATACCTAATCATCCCCCATTGTCAAAAAGAGGTTTTGTTTGCATTCATAAAGGAGTATCCCATGCAACCACCTTGAAAATTTGCCCTCTTATCACATTCTTGTCTCCCACCTTGTCTCCCACCTTCTTTTTGACCTTTACTCTCCCTCATTGCCTATATAGAATGATCATATTGTAAGAGAGGAGGAAGACCACGAAATTGAAGAAAAAGGAGTGAGAAAAGAGTGAAAAAAGAGAGAAAAATTAAGTTTTTGAGCCAAAAATATTCCTATCTTCCATACACATCCCATACCTTCCATAGCTACTGAAATTCCTCATTTCCATACACCAAAACCACTTCAAAAATTCTGATATAGCCAAAGATCAATTGCCTTGATCATAAGGAAGAGTGTTTAGTGATTGAAAGTGTGAAAAACTAGAGAGTTAGCCACTTTCCACACTATAAACTCCATAAACTCCATAATTTCGAATTGAGAATTTGAGAACACACTTCCTACACTTGAGGGTGATCAAGAGGGAGTTTGGAAATCAAGAAGTTCAATCTTTCTTTGGAAGGTGAATTTTTAGTCTTTCATTTTCTTATATTTTATATCTCATATTTATTTTCTTCTTTTTTCATAGTGTGTTGTTATAATCCTAGTGGTTTGTTTAGCCCATAATTATTATTTATTTATTTATTTATTTTTATTCGCATGTTTTAATTTCATATTAGTTTTATTGTAATCTTGCATGTTCTACCTTATAATTATTTTTTTTCTTGTATTAGTCTCATATTAGTTTTGTTGTAATCTTGCATGTTCTATCTTATATTTGTTTTATTGTTTTAGGTTTATGTTGTAATTTTGCACTTTTTATTTTATTTTATATTTGTTCTCGTGTTTTTAATCTAACCGGTAGTGGTTAGTTGAGCCACCTACATATTTTTTGTTTGTGCCTTTTCTTGGTTTCGCAACAAGACAGGTTTTGCTTGGCCTAGTTGGCCGGCCGGCCTATTTGGCCAGTCGATTAGCTTCTTCCAGACAAGATGGCGTAATCTCCCAATGTTGACCAATTTCCGGTGGTGGTTCCAAAGAACATGAAGTTTTTATTTTATTTTATTTTTTTTAATTTTGAGTGTATTGTGAGGTTTTTATTTTGTTGTAGTATTCTCCTCATCCCTCTCTAATTTGGTTTGTAATTATTCTTTAAAATGTTGTAATAATTCCCCGCCCCGCTTCTTTCTATCCCATTCTTTTACTCGCTTTCTTCATTTGTACATAAACATCATATTTATTTTTCATCATAGTTATGCTTTGCATCCATGTTTCATGCATCTTGATTCGGCTAAGTTTGCATTTGTGGATTTAATCAATTCCTATGTGATTATGTGCGCTACCTCATGTTCTTAAGATGATTCACATATCATATTTTAGAAGCCGAATCTTTAGTTGCATCTCATGAGTGAATTGCATTAGGATTTTGTATATAACATCATGCATATTTTACTAACTTTGTTTTGTACCTTGTTCGTGGGACGTCAAACATGTAAGTTTTTATGCTTTAGCATCCCATTTGTGTGTGTTTTTCTTACTATGTCTAGCATTCTACCATGAGGCTATTTGCTTATATGATATAACTCTATGAATGCCAGTGGATGGAGGTTGTGTCGCTTAATTTGGAATGATGTTGATTTTTCATGCTTGTAAACTCAATTTATTTGGGTTGTACATTGTCAAAATTCTTTCAAAATGCATGATATGAAATTGTTCCAAGATGAATGGCATAGTCTATACTTGTATGCTTCACATAGTAAATTTTAGGATTTATTAACTAATCAGAACATGAACATATAAAGAAAATAAAAGTCATATCATGGTTTAGTAGAGGCCGATCTTTTGATCAGGTGAGCGGGGGTGCTCATTATGGACCTTCCCCTCTCATACCTAAGGTTCCGAGCCAAGCATCCTTGGTTACGACGAACAGTGGCTTTGGCATTGAGTCATGGGTTTCCTAATTTTCCAAAATATTAGGTGGCGACTCTGAGATCTGATGACGCAGTCCATTTTTGACAAAATTGCAATAAAATGGATTTTCAATAAAAGTTGCAAAATCTAGACTCTCATCTACGTTTCATATTGCACTCGTGAGACTAGATCAAAGAGATCTCGGGAGTCCGAACTGTTTAACGCGCGCGGGTACCCCCCGAGCATGTTACACATATGAGATGCAACAGCTAACAAGTATTCAATTTGAAATTGAAATACAAATGCAGTGAGTTATGATGCGCCGAGCCCGATGCGTGCAAGACAGATGAATGAATGCAAACATGCTATCATACTGTATGCTAATTGAAACATGCCCTAATCTAACCATCATAAGGTGGTAAATAAAAGGGAGAAAGACGTGGGGTTGGAAGACATACATCACACGCACGCACACTTATTACAATTGTGCCCTCGCTCGGAGAGTCTGAATAAATATACAGTCCCAAATAAATAATTACAGTCCGAATAAGTACAAAACCCTAATTAATTAACAAATTAATCTAGGAAAGCAGTAAATTAGCATGCAAGCTATAGACTGCCTCAGCTCTGCTCCGGATGATGAATGATGCATGCTTGAGTTGCCTTTCGCGGAAATCCATTGCGATGCCCCAATTAGCCTCTGTTTACGATTAAGCCCGGAATATTGCACGAAGCTCCGCAGATTGCCGGTTTTCTGATTTGTTGCAACAGAGAGCAAGAAAGGGGCATGGTAATGTATTTTCACATATGTATGCTTGACTACTCTTCAGGGAGTGTAGTCCTCAATCCTCGTGCCACCAATCACGTATCTCAATGCATGATGGCCGAGGAGTCGAATTGCACGACTTAATATGAAATGAATGCACATATAAACATAACAGGACCGAGACTCCATCATGGATAATCCAGAGTGTCGGCGACCGGGAATTGAGACAAGTTCCGTCACTCGGAGTACGAAATGTACCTCGTTTCCCGTGCTTGGGCTAACTCCTATCCCAAACACAATGCAATATGCATGACATGCATGAATGCAATCCTAACATGCAACCTAGCATACACAATGCTATGAAATGGCATACACAATGCACGATGTAACAAGGTATACACAATGCTCTAACATACAACCTAGCATACGCAATGTTATGATTTGAAATGGCATACACAATGCATAATGGACTTACACCGACATGAATGGACCTCAGCCGCACTCACATCAGTGGCCATAAGATGAAAATGAGACGCTCGAAATGTGTGCGCACATGCACGCAAATCGAGGACCGAACCTAAGGCATCAGATGCCACTCTACCAAAGCATGGCAAGGCATGGAATATGGCATACAAGCATGCAAATTTCAGCACTGAAATATGATGCTAAATGGTCCCGAAACATGGAAAAATGGCACCCGATGCATGAGATGAACCCCGAAACTCAAAACTAGGCACATGGAATGGCTTATAGCTATACAAAGCATGCATTATTTGATCATGAAGTCTAAAGACAGAGCCAAGGCAGTCCCAAAATATGCACATTTCCAGTTCAAAGTGTGGCTAAAAAGTGCTAGCAAGATGGACTAAAATATCATGCAATTTTGACTAGCAAACATGGTTTACATGGCAAGTATATTAAGCATATGGAATCTCACCAAATCAGCAAAAATAAGTGAACAAAACATGCCAAAATGTTCCCAGATAACCACTGAAATGAAGCCAACACATGCAAAAATGATGAACTCCTTTAGAGGGCTATGCAAGGGATTCTTAAGCACATACAAGGTGGACACTTAGCATGGCATAAACAACTCTGAAAATCAAATATGGTAGTCCTAAAACTCACCAAATTGACCCTGGAAAGTGATTTCAAAGTATGCAAGATAGGGCCTCTTTGGAAGGCCAAAATGACCACCAAACAAGGCACGGAGAGAGGGGGTCACCCCCCTCTGATTTGGAGGCTCAAAACAGTGTGCTAGGCACTGAAAATCCACTGGATTTCAGTGGCTAGAAGGCCAAACAAAGCATGCAACAAGGGCTTCGGTGTAAGGCTCAAAATAGGAGACAATCAAGCATACAAGGAAGCATATGACCTCAAACAAAAATGGAACCTTAAACAAACTTGAAGATGAGATTAAAACAAGATATTTTTCAGTTTATGACAACTCTCAAAAATGAACACAAGTAGGGCTAATCTATCATGCAAAAATAGGCCTAAAAGAGGGATAAAGAGACAAGTGGTAGTAGAAGACCTCAAACAGCAAGAAGTCCTTGATCAAACATGAAAAAGAGCTCAAAATATGACTATTTACAGTTTAGGTTGGAGCCCAAAAATGCAAGAAACAAAAGCTAAAATAGCATGCAAAATAGGGCCAAAAAAGGGGGAAAAGAGACTCACCCTTGTAGCTCAAGTCTTCAACAGCTTTTGGTCTAAGAAATGGTGCTCCTAACCTCTGAAAAATAGCCTCAAGTTGCTGGAATGGAGTGTGGAGTTGTTGTGTTATGGGTTGTAGTGTAAATGGTGCAAGACTTTTAGGGTTTTGAGGGTCGAAGTAGAGAGAGAGAGAAAGAGAGATTTAATGCAAGAGCTCCAAACAAATTTTTGTAACCCTTCAAAATGGAGCTGGGGGGCTGGCTTTATAGGGGAGAGGAGTGGAGAAAAGGGGGGAAAAATCAAATTCAAATTTCCCCCCTAAAAGATCCCCCCTCGGATACAGGATCTGGGGGGAAACAGAGGGTACAGCTGTAAGGAACTAGGCGAGAGGGTCATGGCCAGCCAGGTTCAGAAGGTTCAGGTGGCCGGCCGGCCACCTCCCCTGGCCGGCTGGCCAGGTTCAAAAGGTTCAAGCAAAGTTAGTGGCTGGCCACCCCAAAAAGGTGGCCTCCCATGTGTGTACAACACAGCTATGTGGAGAAAAATTGAAAAAAGTGAACCAAGAGAGAGAAAAGCTAGCTTTTTAGAGGGGTTCAAAAGGGTCAGGAATGATTGATGGCCGGCCAACCCATATTGGTGGCCTCCCAGGTGTGTACAACACAAATATGTGGTTTAGGGCTAGAAAAAGTGGCCCGGGAATGGTCAACACCAGCTTTCTAGTGAGGAAAATGGGTGACGGAGAGCGATGAAGGAATAAAGCTGGTTTTCAGAACAATTGCTGGCCTCCCACCTTCCTACAACCTTCCTAACAATGAAAATAAGGTCCCTGCCAAAAATGGACTCAAATCGATGTAAAACGAAGGTTCGGGGGCTAAAACGCGCGGTCCGGGGCCCCGAAAACTGACTATTAGGCACCAGAAGTGGCATTCGACCACGAAGTTGGTCTCTCAAGCCACAGTGTCCCTCAAAAGGGATGAAATAAGATGTACGCCAAAAATCGGAGCAAACGGAGGTGGTGAAGTGGTCCCGAACCGAGGCACAGGGCCGACGGCTCCGAAAATCGGAAACCGGGCTCCAAACGGGAAAAATGGCCTACGACCATGAAACATAGCCTACAGCCACTGAGAGATGATCTACGAGACCTCACCCTCCCTTCGGGAAGAGAAAACAAAGAAAATCGGGCCTGGTTCGCAAACCGAGGCAAAGCACAAAAGAGTCTGGAAGTCCGGAGGCAAGGCTCGCAGCCGTGATTCCGCAACCTCAGAACGAGCACAATATGCAACATCACCAAGCGCTTAATCGGTGACGTTTGAGTCTTAAGGTCGGTCAAAAATGGGGTGTCTACAGTACCGTATTGAAGAGATACCAAAATTGGTGGGTGAGCGATATGGAAGTCTATTTGGCCATTTCACCTCAAAACCTACTAAAGGTGTTGGATGTACCCAAGCCCAAGGGAGCTGGAACTTTTACTTCTTCCACTGTGCCTCTCACAACCCAGTCCATTCCTGCTGCCTCAACTCTTCCTAAAGTCACTCGGGCTGCTTCGAAGAAAGGTATGTACCTTTGTTTTCTTTCCTTCGACTTTCTCTATAATGTTGATTATCTTATTCTTAATTCTTCTTCTGTGAAGGTGGTCAACAGCAAAAGAAGAGGAGACTCCTTGAGCTAGAAAAGGAAATATCTGAGGTTCAAGTAGAAGAAGAAGAAGAAGATCAAGAGCAGGAGTCTCCCTTGAAAAGAAGGAAAAAAGTGATTGACTTGGTTCAACAGAAAACAGCTGCTAGAGAAGTAGAAGAGGAGTTCTTTTCTAGGGAATCCGACTCTTAGACTGAAGAAATTGAAAAGGAAATTGAGAAGGAGCCAACAATACCAATACAGAGAAAAAAGAGAAGAAAGATAACTGTCTCTCCTTCTGATTTCACCGAAGACTCCGATTCCGAGACCATTGCCGAAGTAATAGAAAAAAGAAGGAAAGTGGCTGCTTCAGCTACTAACTTGGTTGAAGATCCTGTCCACGAAGCAGCTGCTAAGGCCGTAGAACAAGAGTATTCCAAGGCCATAATTGTCTTCGAGAGGGCTGAGAAGAGACGGCAGCAACAATTTCTGAGAGATGAAGCTGCTACTGCTGACGCACTACAAAGGGAAGCTGCAAGAAAGCAACAGACTGCCGAACATTACTCTCTTCGCAACTCTCCCATCAGTGCCAGCACTTCTAGAACAAGTAATTTCTTTCATGCCTCTATTTTTTTCTTGTCGAATCTTTAATATTGAGACTTGACATTACTTTATATTTCTTTGCAGCAATAACCACTGAGCCTATCTCTCAATTTACTTCTCTTTCGTGCCTTGCTCCTCCTTCTCCTTCCAAGGAAATTGCAATTGCTACCTCTTCTTCGAAGGCAGCTAATTCCCCAATTGAGGGTGCTGGTAGTTCTCCAACTCATAATTCATCACCTTTGCCTACTTCCAGCCCCTCCTCGCTTGATTCATTGGTGGCTAAGACCATAAAGACTGCCAAAAATGCTCCATCCATTTCTCCTATCCCCATGCAGTCCTCTGTGCCTTCCACCACAACACTCTCTGCACCCCTCATGTCTACGGATGAGGTAGACATCTTCGAAGCCAGACTAGCTAGTCTCTTCGACATACCCTCTACCTCTCCAACATTGAATGTTGAAGCTGAGCCATTAGTTTTGGCTGACTCCTTGCTGGAAATTTTTGAGAGCTCTTCTTCCTCCAGCAGCAAGCCTTCTGCACCTTCGATAGACTTGGACACATGCCTGGAACTGTTGATTTCTTTTTCGAGGATCCCCTTCGAGACTCTACAAAGGCCTATAATCAGAAATGGGTTCCTTCAATACTGCAAAATTGCTGAGCAGTCTGGCATGAATGTTTCAAGTCATCTATCTCAGCCAGCAGCTACTGTCGATTTTTACATCAGCATTTGTCAGGCTGCCAAGGCTGAGGATGAGAAATTGGCTAGCGACCAGAGTTTTGTTTCCCAAGTACATACTGAAGTGTCAAAGCTTAAGGAACAACACTCCTCTGTCTCCCACTTTCGAGTCCAGCTGTTGGAGAGGAAAGCTCAGCTTGAGGAGGAGCTATCAGCAGTGAATCAAGCCCTAGTCCGAACTGACACTAAACTGCAAATTACCAACCAAGGACTGGTTGATCGAAAGGAAGAGATGGCTGCAGCTATTCGACTGTTTTCAGCATTTACCAATAGGAAATCTGTTGTACAAAAACAATTAAAACACTGTAATGATTTTTGGGCCAAATTATGGCAAAATGTACTTAATTCTTTATGAAAAAACAAATTTTTGTCCATCATTTGAGCTATGTTCTTGTGCTTAGTGTTTATTTTATTCCTTGTGTTTCCCAAATGGTTGGAAAATAAGGCTTCAAATATCTGCCATTAATCTTTTTGGGATGTACGTAACCATTCAAATTTCTTAAATGGTATGCTCCAAAAGGCAGAACTCTATGAATTTGATATGGTCCTTCCTAGTTAGGTGACTATTTGCCAAACTTATGGCTTTTAATTCCTATTGGGAGTATTGTTTTCCATACCAAATCACCTTCATCAAAGCCAATGTGTTTGACTTTCTTATTATAATTCTTGGCTGCTTTCTTCTTTTGGAAAAGAATGCTATTTAATGCCAAAATTCTGGCTTCATTTATGTTTTCTAACTCCAAACACATACTTTGATGGTACTGCTCAGGATCTAACTGATCTTGGCATCTTACCCTCAAAGATTTAACATTAATCTCCACAGGTAAAACTGCATCATGCCCATATACTAAGGCATAAGGAGTGACTCCTGTGCTTGACCTTGGGGAAGTTCTATAAGCCCACAAAACATCCAACAACAGGTTATGCCAATCCCTAGGATTATCTTCCACAACCTTTTGTATTCCCTTTTTCAAGGACTTATTGGATGATTCAGCTTGACCATTGGCTTGTGCATAATAGGGTGTGGAATTAACAAGGCTAATTCCAAACTCTGCCACAAAAGACCTCACCATTTTCCCATCGAACACAGTCCCATTATCCACAGTTATGGTTTGTGGGATGCCAAATCTATGGATTAAATCTTTAATGAACCCAATGACTTCTGTCTGGTCTACAGCTTTGTATGGCTTGGCTTCGACCCACTTAGTAAAGTAATCAGTGGCTACTAGAATGAAACAATGATGCTTCGAAGAAGGTGGGTGTATTTTTCCCATCATATCCATGGCCCATCCTCTGAATGGCCAAGGCTTCACTACTGCATGTAGGTCAGTTATGGGCACATGCCTTATTGTGCCATGCTTTTGGCATGCCTGGCAACCCTTTGCATATTCTATGCAGTCTTTAAGGATAGTTAGCCAATAGTAGGAATGCCTTCGAAGCAACCATCTCATCTTTACACTAGGCTGATGAGCACCACAGATGCCTTCATGAACCTCAGCCATAGCTGTTAATGCTTCTTTTGGACCTAAACATTCCAGCAACAAACCATCTCCCTCCCTTTTGTAGAGAGCATTACCATATATCATATATTGCATAGACTGCAATTTAACTTTTCTGCTGGCCTTCGAAGATGGACCAGCCAAGTACTGCATTATTGGATGCCTCCAATCTTGTTCTTGTAAGTCATTATGATTGACTACCAAGACCACATTCCTTTTGTTCAAAGGTTGTATTAATCTCTGATATGTTGTTTGGCTTATGTCCCTTTGGGCATTATCCTTCTCTTGAAGTTCGAAGCTTTCTGAGCCACATCATTAGCTCTATTATTCAAGAATCTTGGAACATGAGTCACATTTGCTATTTGAAATTGAGAAAGCAAATGTAATGCAACAACATAGTATGGTAAAATGCTTATGCTTTGACACTTGAAAATCCCTTTCACTTGGTTAACCACCAATTGAGAATCTCCAAATATGTCAACTGCATGAACTTGTAATCCAATAAGAATTTCCAGTCCCACTATTAAGGCTTCATATTCAGCCTGGTTATTGGAACAAGTAGCTTAATCCACCTTGAAACCATGTGTGGTTTCTGCCCCTTGTGGTGATTTAATCACAATACCAATTCCAGTTAAGCCATTGGCTTTCGACCCATCGAACCATATCTGCCATGGCTCAACACTAGCCATACCAAGTTCCATTATCTCTTGGCTCTCTGTTTGAGATGGATGGTCTGCCAGAAAATTGGCTAAAACTTGCCCTTTTACTGTCCTTTGAGGGACATATTCTAGATGAAATTCTGATAAGGCTAGTATCCACTTGCCAATTCTTCCCCTCAACATAGGTCTAGATAACATGTACTTAACCAAGTCTGTGGTTGCAATTACCAAGACAGTTGTAGGTAAAAGATAGTATCTTAATTTCATTGTAGCAAAATACAAAGCAAGACACAGCTTTTCAACAGCTGAATATTTACATTCACAAGAATTTAGAAACCTACTAAGGTAATAAACAGCTTGTTCCTTGCCTTCTTCATTGTCTTGGGCCAAGAAAGCTCCCAATGAATCTTCTGCTGCAGCTATGTACAACTTCAAGGGCTTATTACCCTTTGGTGACATCAGCACTGGAGGGTTGGCCAAGTAGGCTTTGATACCTTCGAAAGCAATTTGATGCTCTGCTGTCCACACAAATTCCTCTGCATCTTTCAGCCTTAACAAGGAAGAAAATACTTTAGTTTTCCCTGCAGTGTTAGAAATGAACCTTCGAAGAAAGTTAACCTGCCCAAGGAACCTTTGTAATTCTTTCTTACTTGATGGAGGCCTGGCTTCAATGATGGCTTTGGCTTTATTCTGATCAATCTGTATTCCTTTCTTGTGCACTACATAACCCAAGAAGTTTCCAGATGATACACCAAAAGCACACTTAAGAGGATTGAGTTTCAACTTGAACTTCCTCATTCTTTCAAAAGTTGCTTCTAAATGAAACAGATGCTCCTCCATGGACTGGGATTTCACTACGATGTCATCAATATAACACTCTAAATACCCTCCAATGAGGTCATGAAAGATAGTGTTCATAGCCCTCTGATATGTAGCCCCAGCATTCTTCAGACCAAATGGCATTTTTAACCCATTCGAAGGTGCCAATATTCCCAGGACATCTGAATGCTGTCTTGTGGATATCCTCCTCTGCAATGCAGATTTGGTTATAACCAGAGTGTCCATCCATCATTGATAAAACTTGATGCCCTGCTGAACTGTCTACCAACAGATCTACTATAGGCATAGGATACTCATCTTTTGGAGTTGTTAGATTTAAGTTTCTGAAATCAATGCATACCCTCATTTTACCATTCTTCTTAACTACATGCACAATATTAGATAGCCATTCAACATACCTGGCTGTCCTAATAAAGCCTGCCTTGAGTAGTCTAAGAATCTCCTCCTTGACTTTCTGAATTACTTCTGGACTCATTCTTCTTGGTTTCTGTTTGTATGGTTTGAAATTAGGCTTCATAGGGAGCTTATGTTCCACTAATGACTTATCCAATCCTGGTAGTTCATTATAAGACCATGCAAAGCAATCTTTATATTTCTTTAGAACAACCAATAACTGGTCCCTATCCAGATCATTCAAACAAGCACTTATATAGGTAGGCTGTTGCATAGAACCTTCCCCTAAATTTACTTCTTCTAAGGGGTCTTGTGCCTGAGAACTTATTGAAGCTTCTTCCTTGGTTTCTTCTACCTTCGAAGCAACCTTCTTGCTTTGTTCTGCTCCCAGGTTCTTTAGTTCAACATCTCTGCCCTCTTCCTCATAGACAAAATCTGTCCACAAAGCTTCCTCTTCCTGTATCTCCTGGACTTTTGCTTCAATGTCCAATGCACAGTACTTATCAAGGGTCAAAACTCTGACCTGTTGCTGCTCCTGCTTGCAGCCAATTATCATGGCTTCTCTCTCTTGCTCCTGCACTTTCTGGACTATTGCTTTTACATACAATGTTGAGAATTTAATTAGAGCCAAGGACTTGGCTTCTTGTGCTTCATCTCTTCGCCTACAACCAGGCATCATTGTCATCTTTAACGACAACCTCTTCATCAGCACTCTCCTGGACTAAGTGCTTCAGGTGTGTCACTTCATCATCAGCCGTCACTTCGGCTGAGCCATCAGGTTTCCTCAATATACTAAGTGGTGTCACTCCCTCAATATACAGTTTGGCCTTTGCAAAGTCTGCACAGGCTATGAAGGGTTGAGGATCTACATCAATTTCCTCTGTCTCTCCATTGCTTAAGGCCATCATAATTTTCTGATGCAAAGAGGAAGGCACACATTTGTTAGTGTAGATCCAATCTCTCCCAAGTAAAGCATTGTATTTAGCATTACTGTCGATTACGAAGAATGCTGTCATGCAGTTCCTGGTTCCCACACTCAAGTTAATGGGTAGAATTCCCTGAGCCATCTGTTTGTCTCCAGCAAAGCCAACAATGGTTGTGCTAGTTGGGATCAACCTGGGATTCTTTTTCCCTAGTTTCTTCAAAGAAGATTTCGGTAGTAAGTTCACTGCTGCCCCATTATCTATCAGGACTCGGTTCAATTGTATCCCATCGAAGAAAGCCTTGATGTACAAAGGCTTGACATGTTGTGTCATAGAATTCGAGGGAAATTCAAAAGGATATGAGAGGTTAATGCTCATCTGTTCTTCACTCTCATATTCAGTTTCCATTGGGGTTGCCATTCCGGAATCATCCTGTACCATACTCACTTGTGAATTTTCACCAGAGACTGGAATTGGATCAACTTCTTGACCATCTTGGTTCTCATCCCCAACTTCAAACTCATGAGGTAGTATATGTACCATATTAACTGATACTGGAGGAAATAAGCCAAACTGGATGGCTGGCTGTGCCTGTTTCCCCATTTGGCTATCTTGATCAGTTACCTCAGAAGCATTCTCCATGCTGCATTCTGGCACTTCATTGCTAACAGGTTCCTTCGAATGGTTTTTCTCGACTGGTTTTTCAACCAGAAATGTTTGCTCAGCCATGAAGGCTTCGAACATTTCTTCCTCCACCATTTCTTTCTTTTGGCTTATGCCAATTTCTTCTTCTGTCTCGCTATCACTCTCCATCAGAGCTTTCTCCAATCCTGCTAAGCTAGACTTCTCTCTGGCTTTTAGTTCAGAATGAACCTTGGCCAACTGTTCTCTGCTGCAACCCACTTTGCTTTGTAGAGTTGTCTTTGGAGTATGGTCTGACTTTGGAGTCTTCTTTCCTTCTGTCTGGACCAATGAAGAGCTCTCTCTATTTTCTTTCATATCTTTCTGGTACTGAGTGTACCTACGCTGGATCTTTCTCCTTTGTGATCTCGAAATGACTAGGACCATATCTGGTTCCTTCGTCTTTGGGTGTTTAAGCAATACCCAATTGTTTGGAGCCACCAAAGGAGGTTTAACCATTCTTCCTTGGTTTCCAACATCTTTCTGAGTAGGCACTTCCCTAGGCTTGTTCTGCATTACAAACCAGTCTGGAACTCCAGGTACCCACGAACTTACTGACTCAGATGTTGAACTGCTTTTTTCTACCTTCGAAGCCATCTTCGAAGCTGGCTGTGAAGATAAGTGCTTGGCTCTGACCTCATGTTTCGAGCCTGATTCAAGCTTTCGATGAAGGTGGCCACTTTCTGTCCTGCGTGAGGTTGGTCTAGGGGGCCAATCTCTGGCTTTGATCCCATAACCTGAACTCCTCTCCAGTCCTCTTTCAGAATGACTGCTCTCCATTCTATAATAGTTAGGTGGCCTGGACTCATACAAGGGCCTCTTGCCTTTAGTATGCATTCTATCGACTGCTGGTTCAACTATCAATGGCTGCTGCCTAACACTAGCCGGATACGGCCTTTTATTATAAGCATTGGTTGGTTTAGGGTGTCTCTGCTCATCCCTATAGTATTGCTTCCCATCAATTGGAAGCCCCTTCAATCATTTATAACTCAGTCTGCACCTGGGACACATCCTTTGCCTTACTGCTGCCTCTAAGGAATCATCATCCAGTGATTCTTCATCAGAGTGTTCCCTCTGGTGTGAGAAACCTTGTCCAATAAATGGCAGATTTCTGGTGTCCTTTTTTATGGTTGTCTGGTTAGCAACATGCATCTGCACATTGACTTCTTCCAATTCTGTCGAGGACAAGTTCTGGAAGTCTGACATAATGACATTGGCTGCCACCTCTCCAACTTCTGGAAATGGATTACTGTCGATCCCTATGGCCTTTTCTGCTTTGGTTAGGAATTTCAAACTTCCTTTCCGAATTTGTTCTTGGATCCTGTCTCGAAAAACAATGCAATTTTTAGTCGAGTGAGACCAAGAGTTATGCCATTTACAATATACTTTTCCTTTAAGTTCATCTGGAGATGGCAGTTTTACTCCTTTAGGTAACTTAAGGAAGTTGGCCGCAAGCAAATGATCAAAAATGTCATCTGCCTTTGTTAAATCGAAAGAGTACTTTCTGTGAAGGTCTTTCTTTTTAAACTGTTGGTCAATTGTTGTATCCTTATGAATTAATGCCTCACAGATCACAGGTTCTTTGCCCACAATCTCTGCTGTATCGATCTCATAATTAGGATCCCTATAATATGTCTTGTACAATGCATTATTTCGATCTTGTTTCTCCTCTAGTAATGCTTCATACCTAGACACCTTATAGGTCAGTTCTACCAAATCTCTGAATTCAGTTGAGTCAAACTTCTTTCGAAGCCTGAACTCTAAACCATTTTGAGCCAATCTTACGAATTCTGGCTTTGGCAGGATAACTCTACATTTATTTCGAGCCCTTTTAAATCTAGCAATAAACTGAGTAGCCTTTTCTTCAGGCCTTTGACTCAATCTTGCCAAGTCTGCCATGGAAACCTCTGGCTCCGATTGGAAGAATTGGGCATGAAATGCCTCTTCCATTTGTTGCCAAGTTTGAATGGAGCCAGGTGTAAGGTTGATGTACCATGCAAATGCTCCCCCAGTTAGAGAATTTGGAAATAATCTTAGTTTCATATAGTCATGATTACTAAATTCACCGCATTGAGCAGCAAACCTAGCAATATACTCTACTGTTGATTGATTTCCACTCCCATAGAAAAGGGTAAAATCTGGTATTCTGAACCCCTTTGGGTATTCATGTACCCTATCTATCCATTCTGGGTATGGTTTTCTGTATACAGGAGTCTGGACCCCCCGAGCCATCGGTCCACACATCTCCCTAACAATATCAGCAATTTGGTCCCTAGGGACCATATTTTGTGCCTGCTAAACCACTACTGGAGGAACAAACACAGAGTTTGGTGGACAAACTTGTGCCTGTGGTCCTCTTGGTCCATAAGGTGGTACATTTGGGACTGGTTGCCCCTGTGGTGCAGGTTGCTGTTGGGGGTGTGGGTAACCCCTTTGAGCCTGTCTCGCGAAAGGACCTGCGAAAGGTGCTGGAACAGGTGTTGTGTCCCTTCCATTTGTGGGAAAACCTTCCAACTCCCCGGGTATAAATTCGAATAAGGGATTATTGTACCCCCTAGTGCCAGGTATGGCTTCGAACATGGGATTTGTGACCATTCTTATGCCAGCTTCTTGTACTGGGCCAGATCCACCAACTTGCATGGCTTCATTGTTGAGCACTGAGGCATTTTGACCTGCTATAGGCCTCAAAATGGGTTCATACCAAGGCTGAGGTGATAGTCTTTCATAATTCTAATTACTAGTTTGACCATTAGAATGTCCATTAACTTGCATAGGCTGTTTATCTCTAGCTAATCTTTGCTGAGGGACATTTAAAACTTCCTCTATGTGTCTTGTGTTTGTTGGTTGGTGGTTATTCATTCGATCCAAAAAGGATATTGCCTACCTTTCCATTGTGTTCATTAATTGTTGTCCCATGACATCTACTAGGCCATCCCATGGATTTGTTGGCTGAGTAGATGGAGCAGTGGATGGTCCAATTCCTTGGTTTCGTCCAATATTATGAACATATGCTTCTTGTCCCGAAGTACTGGTCTGTTCGACCATAGGTTCTGATAACATGGGAGTTTCCACAGGATGTGTTACCACATTATCCTCTGGGTTAGGTATTTCTACCTGTCCTTCTACGCCTTCTTCTAAGCGTTTATTTTCTCCTTGTCTTCTTCGTCTAGCCATTTTAATTGGTCCCACTGGGCGTGCCAAAAATATATGCTGGCCTTTTGGCTTTTCGAGGGTTATATTTGTAAATGCGAGCGTGCCAGCATGGATCAATCAGTCCGTACAGAAATTATAATTGCCAACCAATTATCAGACGATTGTGTTTTAGTTCTTTCAGCCTCAATGAAGAGGACTTTTACTGGTGGCTTGACTTAGGAGAAATTAAACAAAATAACAGGTAAATGACGAACAATTGAAGTATTTCATTAAAATGAAAACTTACAATGAGCCAAACTCAGCCTCGTAGAGGTTTACAGCAACAATCTACTTAAAATTACTCCTATGAATGAAGTGCAGTGCAGTGCAGGAATTGAAAGTGTAGGAATGTAAAAAACAGGTATTTAAAGTGCAGGAAATGTAAAGACTGGAAATGTAAAACTGGAAAAGAAAATATGAAGTAAATGACTGGTTTGTTGGATCTGAGTCTGGGGGTTTTTTCTGGGGGCTTCTCTGCTATTTATACTTGTCAAGGATGACTTTCGAACTGCACTTCAAACCGTCGAACTGCACCTCCATGATCGTCGATCATGTTGCCTTATAGGTAGTTCCACTACGCCATCACTTGCGCTATCACTTGCAGCTGAGCTTCCTTCTTATATTTGAATTTGAATATGAGTAACCGTTGAAGCCACGTCACCTTGCATCTCTTTACTGATCCAATGCTACTTAGATCACGCGAGAACCAATATTAACTGCCACGTGTACGATCAGGATCGAAGACTTGAATAGTCTTCCTATATTACCCTTACTCTGCTACGTGTCGAACTGTAATTGGCTTATACAAAATATATAGCCAACACATACATAGGCAACAAACTAGACATTCAATCATATAAGAAAATTTAACAATACGATATCAAAAGTATACAACAAAGTACAAAATCATGTCTTCCTCTAAGCTGATAAAATCGCTTATTGTGCTGAAATCTTAGTGGATGAAATTTTTGTTTATTACACAAAGGGATGGTTAACTAATACAATGCTATCGAACAAGCCAATAGAGCTAACATGATTGACTTGTATGCAACAGAGGTGGCCATTTTTCCATTGTCCTCTCGAAAGAAGAGTCCTTGATATACCGGCAGGTTGATCAAAACAATGAGACCACATAAAACAATTTGCAAAGCCAATGCTTCCAAAACATTAATTTGCACATCTATAACCATCCTAATCAAGACCCAAACAAAATTGAATAGGTTGAGCATTGCAAGCGTGGTGAAAATGGTAAACATCGGTGATGATGGTGTACCAAACTCCATAACCTCTCTCAGATATCGTTCATAAGCCTCCTCATCAGCCACCTTTGCGGTAACTACAAATCCCAACTTGGAAAAACCTAATTGCCTCAATATGGTTTCGAAGAAGGCAAAGCAATAAGAGGTTGTCCTTTTAAATATCCACATCCTTTGGTCATTCCACCAACCTTGAAGTGTACCGCCACAATAAAGAAACTCAACTAAGCTATATGCATTTGTGGCAATGATGACATATGCGAAAGGAATGATCCACAAGCTTGATATCTGATGAGAAAAGAATATTGTTTTATTCTTAATTAGCAATAAACTTAAATTTCTGACAATATATCGATAACTGGATGGCAACATACAATAGAATTTATAAAAGTTTAGTTTTGATTTAGCTTATCAGAAAAACTGTGCTAGTAATTCGAAATTGAAATTTGTTGATCAGACAAAAAAACCCTCTATTTGGTTTATAGAAAAAAGTTGTGGATGAGTTGACCATACCTTTGGAAACAAGGGGATGCCTCTAAGGAAAAAAAGGGTAGGGACAATGACATAGTAGAGTGTAGGCAAACAATTTGGAGCCCAAAGCATGTAGGGAGTGAATGACATTTGAAGCTTAAGGGGAATCCTTCCATGCCCATAAATTAAGGGGCAGTACTTTGAGAGAAGTAGCTGAAAATGAGCTTCAGACCATCTCTTCTGCTGTATGAGTGTCTGCAACAGTGTTGTGGGAGCAACTCCAAGGAACCCTTTCTTTTCTGGATTGAAATATATGGATTTCCAACCTCTACATTGTATTGACAACCCCGTCACAATATCTTCTCCCGGAAATCCGTACTTCACACCCATCTGCAACCATACCACACCAAATGTGTCAGGAGGGATTTAGGGGGGAGGGAGGTGTTGGCATTAGTTTTTTTTTTTTTTTTTGATAACTTTTTGACTTTTTTAGAATCTAAAAAAACTGATGTGTTTGGAAATTTCAGAAGTTTTTTTTATTTTATTTTTATTTATTTAACTTAAAATTAGCCTTTTTAGTTGATTCCAAATTACGGGATCAACTAAAAAGCTTCTTTTTGAGAGAGAGAGAGAGAGAGAGAGAGAGAGAACCTCGTTACCCCATTGAGTGTTTTCTTCAAATGTACTACTTGCAAAAATCTTGCATATTTCTTGTAATTCAGTTGCATTTTGTTTCTCCTTTTTAATATGGTATTGTTTCTTCCATTCAACTCTACATTCTTTGCTATACTTTAACCCGCATAAAGTGTCTCTTCTATGAAAGCACCCACTACCAATATACAAAGGCCCTCCATTGGCATCCATGGTTGCTAATTCCACCTTAATTTGTAACAATTTCACAAATATATAAAAATCATTACTACAATGTCTTCCATGTGATCTAGTGAAAATTTTCAGTATCCCATTCCCTCATTAATGCTTACCTTTTGAATTACCTCGAAGGAGTTGCCATAGAGATCATTCCTTGTCAGGTTATCAAACCATTGCGGATACTGTACATAAGCAATCTCATTGCCTTTCTTTTCATCCATGAAAAAACATAGAGCATCTCTCACTGATTCTGAATTGTTTGAGTACATGTCGCAATCCACATTAAGAATTATCCAACCATTGCTTATCTTTGATGAGACCCTTATCTGTGCTTTTTTTTTTGTTTTGGATTAGCAAAAGAAATTTTTTTTTATTGATGTAAAGTAAATGAGTACATGATAAATGACTTGCATCAAAATCTCAATTTCAATTCAAAAATGAATTTGATTAACACTTTATGTTTTGAGATATATTTACCTTTCGAAAAGAGAAAAAACAGTCTTTATCTAAACAAACGCATGGAGAAAGGGAAGAAGTATGTAACATTTCAACGAGATAGCGACTTTTCAATTCTTTCAAAATAGAATCTTTTCCAAACATATATGCTATAGTCTACAAATATCTATATTTGGTATTTTTAGATACTTTTTAGACCTAATATCGATACTGAGTAATTCAAAAAAATTGTATCAATTTTTCATGATATTATGTATGGATCAGATATATCACCGAGAATTTTTTAGGAAAAAAAAAATGGTACATTACAAGAACATCAATAAAAGGCCTTAATGGTGTGGATTTGAAATATTTTAACTAGTGTATGAGCTTATGCTCGTGGTGTAATCATCTATGTTTTGTTT
The DNA here is from genome assembly GCA_036172215.1 of Camellia granthamiana. Taxonomy (NCBI): domain Eukaryota; kingdom Viridiplantae; phylum Streptophyta; class Magnoliopsida; order Ericales; family Theaceae; genus Camellia; species Camellia granthamiana. The sequence continues at coordinate 4,790 of JAXFYN010000860.1, read as the reverse complement.
CTTCTTCTTGTTCTTCATTTTTTTTTAATAAAAAAAATTTTATTTTTTGGATTAATGAATGTGATTGGAGCTTAGTATAAACATTAATTGGTATCTTGAATGTTTTCATCAATAAAGATTTATTTGCCGATCAAAAAAAATTGGTATCTTGAATGAGTGATGAACTTGCTTAGGTGTGGTGTAATGTTCAAGTGTTTGAGGGGATACAACAGAGGTTACCAGTGCATTCATGGGCCCAGCTTTAAAATGGTGGTGATATTGGGGTCTCTTCTCTCGTGATAGGTACACCAATGTTGGCAATTGACCTTCAATTTCCACACCCTTGGGCTCTCTTCCGTCTATTAGTATCTGCATCAAAGTTGTAAGTAGAAGATAGAATTTATAAAAAAAATTACAAAGAAAAAAGAAAAGATAGGAAAATAAAAGCAAAGAAAAGAAAGATTAACACTACTTTTGGATATTTAGAAGAGAAAGAGAATTTTTTTTTTTTGATTTGTTTAGTGTGGAGAGAAAAGAAAAGAAGATAAAAATTATGATTTCTCTCCCTATTGTTTGGTTCAGCTAGAGAGAATAGAAAGAAAAAAAATAGTGATTTTTCTCCAATTTTGTTTGGATAGACTACATAAAAGAAAATAAAAGAAAAAATATATGTTATATTATCAAATAATTTTTTATGTTTTTATTTCCTTAGAACTTAGAAGGAGAATTTTAGTATTATATAAAATTAATAATCATCCCATTGCTTTTCTCTCTCAATTTCTTCAATTTTGGAGAGATTCAAAAATGGGATTATAAGATCAATTAATTTTTTTTCAATTTCTTTTCATTCTATCCTTTTTAGTAATCCAATCTCTTCAATCCAATCTCTTCAAATCACTCAATACAAATGGATTGTAAATTATTGGACTAAATCTAGTTTATCCCCTTGTAATTTTGACTATTTGCACTTCACCTCTTGTGATTCAATATTAAGTAGAGAGCTCCCTTGTAATTTTGATATTTTAGCACTTTGCTTCATTCTGTTAAAAAATTCATTCAAACTATCGAAAATTGGTCAACACATGCTTTTCAACAAAATCAAAAGTCAAATTTCAAGCAAAATGATAAAACATCCTTTCGTCAATGCTAACCAATATATATTTAGTAATTAGTATACTTTAGTTAATTATACACATTATTATAAAAATTAAATCACAAATTAGTTTAGCATTTTACTTAAATTTAAGTTTTATTTAATTAATATTTGATTAAGTTCAGAACTAGGTGAAAATTTAGCAAAGAAAGAGCATTAATTGAAGAGAGAAAGTAAATAGGAGTAGAAAAAAATGGGTAGGTTGGTCATTTTAATGTCTGTGTTAATGGTTTTAACATTGCATTTTAGTTTAAAATTAAAAGAGAAGAACATAGTAAAGTACAAATGGTCAAAATCAAAGAATGTAAAATGAATTTTTTCTAAATTATTTTTAGAATCATAAAATATAAATTAGGAAAGAGGGAGAAATGAAATAAATAAACCTACTTGGAGGATGACTGGGTGATCATGCCGGGATGAAACCAAGTCCCATTCACAAAACCCTTTATGTTCTTTGCGTATATCTGCTGGAATTTGGCCTATCTTTGTGATTCTTTCTATCCGATTCCTCATATCTTCATATAAATTCTACAACCCACAAAAAAAAAAAAAAAAAAATTCTTTATCAAATACAGAACAATTACAGAGAATATAAATAGCTTAGTCCAAAAGTAGCACCACTCTTAAAATAATTAGAGTCAGGTAAACAATTAAAAAAATGAGCATCATTCAATGAGTATTTTTTTTTTTTTGATCGGCAAAACGAATAAGCTTTATTGATGAAATTATAGTACAAAGTACAAGATAAAACATCAATAAAGAAAGGCGAGCGCAAATGCATCACGATGGGCTCAAACATCCCAACGAGGTTGGCACAAAGAAACCCATCCTATCATATGCTAGCGCCACCAAGGTTGGTGAGCAACCAACCGAACAAACAGAAAGAAGACAGGAAGCAGCAGAGCTGCAGCTGCCAAACACACACAGCAGCAACAAATGCTGCTGTAAAACCAACAAAATTGCAGCAGATCCAAGCCCCCCAGACCAACTAACACCCACTGCAGCGCTACAGAGCATCAACATGTAGACCAACAGCCACTGCAGATAGAACAACAGTCCAGACAGAACAGAACTGAGATGAATTCACCACTAAATTGAACTCAGATGTATTCTCCACCCAATACAACAAAATAGGACTCTGCCAAGCACAATAGAGCTGCCCAAATTACACCAGACCAGCCACACCAGCTTAACAAACTAATAGATCAAACTAATCAAACTAACCAAAACAGATCAAAGCCAAGCATAACTGATCCAATGCATTCTTCATTCCAAGCATAACAAATCAACACAGCCATAGTAATACCACACTTCCCCAATTTCTATTTCCATCCACACCACCCCTCATCAAGCAACAGCAACCACAGCAACTTCAAAAAGGATTATTTTGTGTAGCTGAATACCATCCAAGCATAACAAATCAACACAGCCACAAACCAAACACAGCAGCTTCTATGAACCAGCACTCCACCTGATTTGGTGCAAATTGGATACAATATCATGAACTGAGTAGTCCACCTTCAAATGCCACTTGGTCCATAAGGCTATCTGCAATTTAACCTTCTCGCAAAAAACTTGAAAATCAGGGTGGGTTCCTTTGAACAAACACTCATTCCTTAACTTCCACACAAACCAAAATACAAATGAGGGGATGATCTGCCAGATTTTCAGCACCCAAGACGTGAACCTAATTTACCAGCAGACCACCAATGTAGCAGCCCAGCTACTGAACCTGGAATAGCCCAAACCAGCTCCCACCAGTCCACCAATTGAGACCAGAACTTCCACACCATAGGGCAGAGCAGAAACACATGATCGACCGTTTCCACCTCAGCTTGACAGAAAATACAGAGAGTATTCGCACTTTCAGCAATAGCCCCTATACTTTGGAGGAAGGAAGCTGCTTTAAGCCTGCCTCGCCAAGCCAACCAGCAGGTAAACTGCATTTTAGGAGGGGCTAAACTAACCCAAACCCCCGATGGGACTACCAGACCGGGCCCTCTATTTGCAACCCACCACCTCCACACAGAGGCTACTGTGAACCTTCCAGAGCTCTTTGCTAACCAGGTACAATAATCTTCTAAACCATCTCTGAGACAAGGGGATGAAGCCAGCATACCTAATAACCTCTGGAATTCCTCTTCCTCCCAGGCTAGTAAATTTCTTCTAAATTGTAGCTGCCACCCTCCCGAGGCCCCAGATTTTGCCTTCATCTGCTGCACAGAATCCTCCTTTTCGATGGATAAACTAAACAATCTGGGGAACTCCTCCTTGAGACTTCTGTTAACTAACCAGACGTCGATCCAGAACTTTATTCTCCTCCCATTGCCAACTCTGATCTTGACCTGATCAGTAAAGAATTCACCTATTGTAGACACCCCATTTTTGACCAGCTTTAAGACTTGGACGCGACTGATGGTTTCGGAAAGTGTGCAGGGAAAAAGTTCAGTTTCTTCGGCAATGAGAGAGTCAAAGCTCAACTCCATACCCCTTTTTGGACCAAAATGATCTTGATCAAAAGATTTTAGTCTTAAAGCCCTCTCTTTCAAAACGTTTTTGAAATAAAGTTTTTACGATGTTCCGAGACTCGCATTTTGTCAAATGTTGCGCTTTTCGGTAAACCGAGCAAGGACAAAGTGGAAATGAATGAAAGAGAGATGAAATCTTTGAAAAATCTTTCAAAACACCTTACTTAGGGGTTTAGAGTTGAAGAAAAGAGGAGAAGAGGGAAGAAATCCAGTTGGGGGAGAAAATGGGCATGAACCGTTAAGAAAGAGTCGAGCAGCCCTCGCCGAATCGGGCCTATTCATTTGCATACTTGGAATCAAGCTATAAGGCCACCACCGTTGGAAATAAGACTTCCGGGGCTTCATTTTGCACTCAAGAATCTCCTAAATCCAATTCCGGACGGGGGAGATATAGTTGATTGAAGTAGGGCATCACTCTGGTTGGACCGAATCTGCGCGGCTTCACCAAAAAGGGCATAACTTTTTCCACAGGAGAAATTTTAATGCAAGGTTCATGCCATTGGAAAGATAACTTCTGGGGCTTCAATTTGGACACTTGAACGGCCACCATTGGACTTCCCTATCACTGGACGACCACCTTTCTTTCTGGCAGACCCATTTTTTGTCCAGAAAAGGTAGCAGGCCGGCCACTTACCTAGTTGGATGACCTTTTTTGTCCTTTTGAGCTGGCCGGCCATGACCCCCTCCCCAAGTGTGTTCTAGAAGTGTAATTTATTTTCCTCTAGGCCCTATGCCCGAGGGTCAACCTTTTGGGGGAGAAATTTGAAATGGTTTTCCCCCCCCCCCAATTTTTCCCCCCTTTTCTCCACTCCTCCCTCTATAAAACCAGCCCCCCCCCCAACTTATTTTCAGAGGTTACAAAAAATTGTTTTAGGCTCTTGCATTACATCTCTCTCCCTCTCTACTCCAAGCACCAAAACCCTTCAAATCCTACACCATTTTACACTACACCTCATAGCACAAGGCCTCCATACTCCATACCAGCAACTTGAGGCTGTTTTTCGGAGCTTAGGAGCATTCAAACTTGGTCCAAAGGCTATCAAAGATTGGTTCTTCAAGGGTAAGTCTTCTTCTCCTCTTTTTGGCCCTATTTTTGCATACAATCTAAGCTATACTTGCTTGCAATATTT